>CM054057.1:583983921-584244614 GCA_028641055.1 Alopecurus myosuroides | reverse complement strand
TTTCTTAATATGTCGGTGTTGCAACATGTCATAAGAGTCACGCATGTGGCTGACAGAAAGCCTATGGGTCCAAGTAATCATAGGTGCCCAACTATGGATTTCATACGTGTACATCCAAACAAGCCATATGGTGTTTAGTAGGGCTATATGTATGACCTGATAAATTATTAATGACCATCATACGCTTAATTAAGAAAGGATATAGAGCGATCTCAGTCATTGTTGTGTTTTAGTTTGGTGACAAGGATGTACCAAAGTAGAACCCATCCAGCTGTTAAAAGTTATGGGATAGATTCCCAACGGGCTGGGCGTGGGGCCATGCACAGTAGAGAATATGAATACATCGAAAATATAACTGAAACTTATATACGGCTTGAGTCAGAATCGCCCAGGTTTCCTCTCCTCCATTCCGTTCTGGCGCCCCTTTTTTTTCCATTTCCACTCGTCATGTGCAAAATATGACATGAACTTATATATGGCTTGAGACAGAGTCACCCTGCCGTAGCTCGACGTCAACGCCGACACCTCTGAACCCCTTCTCCTCATGTGCAGCGTCACCATCGCCTTTCCCGTTCTATCTTATCCCATGATTGCTTCTGTGCTTCTTCGACCCTGTCCATGCATTTGGTCATTGGTTCGAATTTATGAGCATTTGATCATCCCAACTATGGCTATCGTGGATAATTATGTTTCTTTGCATAGGTTATCATTATTGTATCTTGAGATTCTATAATAGAATTGTTTCTACAAATATATTGTTTATATCATGATAGTTTGGGGAATTTTCTTGCGAATTGTATCTCTTTGATTAAATTATTGTGTTGTGTTGTGTTGTGTTGTGTTGTGCTAGAGTTAAATGATTGGTCGATCTCTTATGATCATCTAATAAAATTCTTTATATAACAATGACCATGAACTGAGGAGGAAACTTTGGTCAATTTATTTTCTTAATTTATATGTGTTTAACATGTTAGAAGAGTCACGCATGTGGCTGTCAGAAATCCTACCGGCCCCTCTAATGATAGTTGTCCAATTACAGATTTTGTACGCGTATAACCAAACGGGCCGTATGGGTTATAGTAGGCTGTATGTATGACCTGATAAATCATTAATGTCCATCATGCCCTTAATTATGAAAGGGTATATACTATAGAGCGATCTCAACTGTTGTTGTGTGTAAGTTTGGTGAGGGGATGTACCAAAGTAGAAGCCTTCCGGCTATTAAAAGGTATGGGCCAGATTACTGTGGGGCTGGGAATGGGGCCATGCACCATAGAGAATGTGCATACATGGAAAAACATAATATGAATTCATATAAGTTAATCCTCTCCCCCATTCGATGCTAGCATCCCTTTGCTTGGCTCTTCCTGTCTACGAGACCTGACCACCCAATCCTACCCAATCCCCTCAAGAAAATCTCCGTGCCATAAGCTGACGCCCTGCCATAGCCTAGTGTCAACGTGCGGAGGCCACACCTACGAGGGTCTAACCCCTTCTCCTCATACACGATGTCACCATCGCCTTTCTCGGTCTATCTCATCACCTGATTGCTTATGTGATGTCTCTATCTGGTCCATGGATTTGGCCATTGGTTCGAAGGTACGGGAATTTGGTCATTGCAGCTATGGTGGTTGTGGATAATTATGTTTCTTTGTGTCTGCTATTATATTATGTATCCTTGTGAATTATAAGTCATAGAATAACTTATTTCCTTGTGTTGTGTTGTGTTGTAGTTAAATGATTGGTCGATGTCATCTAATGAAACCGTTGAGATCGATGACACTCATGATGAATTGAGGAGTAAATTTGATGAAATTATATTGGAACTAAGAGAAGTGGAGGATATAACTATGATCAGGTCCAAGGTAAGGTGAAGAAAAACATCAAAAAGTGAGCACTAACTTGTTAATAATGTTCATCTGTTACGAAGTTGGAAGCATGAAATTGATAGGTCAAAGTCCTTTAGATGTCATTATTTAAAATCCCTAATAGGGAACCCAATTTCTAATGGCCATCCTATTGATAAACTTTTTTCTTGCTCCTTCCAAGGTTTTTTTTTGTAATATGCGATTGTTTCAACACAAGTAATAAAATGAGGACGCGGGGAGGTTTTGAGGTGCTAAGATTTTTGTAATAAACTGCATCACATTTTTTTACCAATATCATTGGTATGGTGACCATTGCTCTTTTATCCATAATTTCCATGTTTGGATTGATCCATCTGAGACAGTCGGTGTACTTTCAGCTTCAGATCAAAAGGAGTGGCTACCAACATCTTAGCTACTTTAATGGGTCGTGGCTTACATGAAGAAAAGTAATATTGGTTGCATTATGGTGGGGTATATGAGAAATACTTCAGCTCACTTTTTTGAACGGGAATGCGGTTTTACTTCTGACCGGGCATGGAAAGTTAATGTGTGCAAATTCTAAAACGTCTCAAATTTGGGATATGTGGAACAAGGATTATTCTTGTTACTCGTGTTTCTTCTTAGTGTGGCTTTGCACAAGCAAGAGCTTGGTGCGTTACTTAAACAAGATATGGAATCAAAAGGCCATTGGAGTCATGTTTATTATCTGCTTTCCTTCACTTTTTTTGGAAGCTTGTGTTGTTTTAATTGATCCTCATGTTCTTTTAGATGATGGTCAGACCTCAAATCTTGCAAACTACTGGTCGTCAGTGTTAGCAGATCACCAGGGCAATGATGCATGCACATAGCCATTGCTCAGCAGCATATTTCTTGAGGCGTTCTACATCATCTTAATCTTATATCTGATGTTTGTTGGAAGTCATATTTTAGCAGTGGTGATCAACAAGGGGTTTTGAAGGAGGATATATATGCTAATATTTGCGACCGTAATATTACTTCTCCGAGCCACACTTCTTGAGATGTCTAATCTTCCATGGCCAAGTGAAATACCCCATGAATATCTTGTGTTCATCTCCTTTTTCCTATTGATTCTTGTGGCCATGGTATGTATTATGATTTTGGTTTACTTCCCAGTTGTCGATACCTTTGTTGCAAAACATCAAGAGCATGTTGAGATTCAAAAGGGCCAGGAAATTATCTTATGAATCTTACATTTGTGATTTTACTTTTAAGTTGATTGCTAACAACAAACGAATGGTGATTATGTTGGTTGCTTCCCTAGCCAGGGATTTTGTAAACGTAGAAAAAACAGGTAAAATCCTCTAATTATATTTTCACACATGTTTCTATGAATGGAAGTAGTGAAATCAGACATGTTTTGCTTGATGCAGTCTTCAATATATCAGTTTTCATTACACGAAGAAAATATTATGCATGTTCACCTCTTTTTATGGGCTTATATACCTGGATGACATCTCCACCACTTTATTAGCTCAAGATTTGCTTCCTTCGTGAGGATAAGTAGGGAAGGTGTATAGAGATAATGAAATATTTAATTATTGCATGTTTTGCAAAGTGACTTGTACCTAAAATCTACTTCAAAGTTGTTAGCTATAAGAAAATATATAATTTATCTGTGATCACAAGTTAGTTGGGTTCTGAAAAGGTATTCACAAACTTGGAACCTACTACCAAGGTTTTGAACGTGTGATGATTGTCATAATTTAGCCTCTTATGTTGGGTTTGAAAAATAATTGTTGATTTTAATAGGATCAGCCATTCCACGTGCTAACTAAATTGTAAAAACTTGAAATAACCATCAAGGGTACAACGAAAAGCTACACCCACCCATATTAAGTTTTTTATGATTTGTGCAAGCTCTATAAGAGCACAAGAAGAGGAGCGTTGAAAGAGACACACGAAAATAGAGGTATGGAAACTAAAGACAAATGGTGTACTACTATGTCACACAACAAATGAGGATGGTGGCCACTTGTTTGTGAAATGCAAGTAGGTGAAAGATATTTAGCGTGCAATGAGTAGCCAAGAGGAGAAAGACACACCTTATTTCTGTGATACCATGAAGATCATTGATTGTGCTTATACGCCGGGCGACTAGGGAAATGGTCCATCGGTTGAGGGAAACAAAGTATATCATGAACTCGTTACATTTGGCTCGACGTGTACTGATGAATACCTACTTTCATGGGATAATAAAGTTACCGGCACTTGACGATTAATTTGTGTCGGACGATGCACCCAAATTTGTTTCGTAATAAAAGATGATTTACCACTAAAATAACAGCTTCAGTGAGCAGGCAAAAGTTATCTTCATTTTGTAATGCGACCCCAACCATAAACTTATATTTCTTCTCCACGTCACAAATCTACAGAATTATGAATGTCATTAATGGGGCAACACTCGGCCAAAAATTAATTTACGACCATCACAAAATTTTCTTGTGAAACCATCCATGGCATGGATGAGTGGTGATCAGGTGGTAAAACCAGGTGATCATGCATGTTGCGTTGTCTTGTATTTTGTGCACACAAATTTCCTATAACATTACAACTTATGAGTAGATGCACATATATGAGGCCTCATTTAACCCTCATTTTTCCTAGACACCACTGAAGTCCTTCTGTGGCCTTTCTAACCCTGCCATTTTTTAAGAGGTCGGGTATGTGAGAAAATAAATTTATCATGCATTAGGTTGAATTGCGGAAAAAAAACCGAAATACCAAAATTAGGTACTTATATACATCTTGAGACAGAATCGCCCAGGTTTCCTCTCCTCCGTTTTGTGCCAACGCCCATAGACTTCCTCTTCCTCTCCGAGAACTGACCACCCCAATCCAATCCAATGCACGTCTAGAGAATCTCCGAGCCATAAGCTGTCGCCCTGACGTAGCTCAGATTCAACACCGACCTCAGCTCCTAGGCTCCAACATGACGTCACCATCTTATTTCCCGTTCGATCTCATCATATGATTGGTTCTGTGTTGTCTCGACCCTATCCATGAATTTAGCCGTTGGTTCGGAGGTATGAGGATTCGGTCATCCTAGCTATGGTGATCGTGATTATGTTCATTTGCATCTGGTATCAGTATCTTGTGATTTTATAATAGATTGATTTTTTTTGAATAAGTTGTATATCTCATGATAGTTCGGGGGTTTTACTTGTGAATTCTATGTCGTAAACTACTGTGTTATGTTGATGTTAAATTGTTGGTTCGATGGATCATGACCATCTAATCAAATTCTTCAGATAATGATCATGAATTGAGGTGGAAACTTTGATGAATTTACTTTCTTAATTTTCATGCGTTGCAACATGTCAGCAGAGTCATGCATATGGCTACCAGAATGCCTACGGGCCCCACTAATGATAGGTGTCCAACAATTTCATACGCGTACATCCAAACAAGCCATATGGTTTTTAGTAGGGCTATATGTATGACCTGATAAATTATTAATTACCATTATACGCTTAATTATGAAAGGATACAAAACAATCTCAGATGTTGTTGTGTTTATGTTTGGTGACGGTGATGTACCATAGCAAAACCCGTCTAACGCGGGGATGGGCGTGGGGCCATGCATGATCGAGAATCTGAATACATGGAAAAATATAACAATAACTTATATATGGAGACAGAATCACCCAAGTTTCCTCTCATCTGTTCCGTGCTAGCGCCTCTTTGCTTCCACTTCTTATTTGCGAGACCTGACCACCCCATTCTGACCCAATGCCTCTCTAGAGAATCTCCGTTCCATAAGCTATTGCCATGCCATAGCACAACATCAATGTCGACAACTTTCAACCCCTTCTTCTCAACGTCACCATCACCTTCCCCGTTCAACCTTATCACATGAGTTTTTCTATGCTACGTCGAACCTACCCGTGAATGTGGCCGTTGGTTCGGAGGTATGAGCGTTCAATCATCCCAAGTATGCTTATCATGTATATTATGTTTCTTTGCGTCGGGTACAATTATTGTATCTTGAGATTCTATAATACATTGATTTCTATGAATAAGTTGTATATGTCATGATATTTTGGCGGATTTTCTTGTGAACTGTATGTCGTCAGTTAACTTATTGTGTTGTGTTGTGCTGGATTTAAGTGATTGGTCGATGTCTCTTGATCATCTAATCAAAATCTTGAGATAACAATGACCATAAGCTTAGGAGGAAACTTTGATACATTTATTTTCTTAATTTGTGGGTGTTGCAATATGTCAAAAAAGTCACACATGTGGCTGCCGGAAAGACTACATGTCCCAGTAATGACGGGTGTCCAATTATGGATTTTGTACACGTACATCCAAACAGGCCGTATGAGTTATAGTAGGCTATACGTATGACCTGATAAATCATTAATGACCATCATGACCATCCTTAATTATGAAAAGGTATGGAGCGATCTCAGCCGTTTTTGTGTTTAAGTTTGGTGAGGGTGGATGTAGCGAAGTAGAATCCTTCGAGCTGTTAAAAGGTATGTGCCAGATTCCTGCGGGGCTGGGCATGAAGCTATGCACGGTAGAGAATATGTACACATGGAAAAGCATAACATGAACTTATATACGGCTTGAGAAAATTTTACTATGATCCCTCTCCCCCGTCCCATGCCAGCGTCCATTTTCTTTCTTTCTTCTTCCTCTCTGCGAGACCTAACCATCTCAATCCGACCCAATGCTCCTCTAGAGATTCTCCATGCTATAAGATGCCGCCCTGCTGTAGCTCAGCGTCAATATCGATGCCTCACCTCCAAATCTCCAAACCCTTCTCCTCATGTGTGATGGCACGATCTCCTTCTCGTTCTATCTTATCTCGTGATTGATTTTGTGATGTCTCAACTCAATGAATTTGGCCATTGCTTCGGAGGTATTTGGTCATTGCAGCTATGGTGATTGTTGATAATTATGTTTGTTTATGTGTGCTATTATGTTTCCTTGTGAATTATATGTTGTATATTAACTTATTGTGTTGTGTTGTGTTGTGTTGTATTAGATGATTGTTCGATATATCATTATCATCTAATGAAACTCCTGATATAACAATGATCATGAATGGAGGAGGAAACTTTGACGAGTTTATGTTGGAAATAAGAGAAGTACGGGATATAACCATGATCATGTCCAAGGTTAGGTGAACAAAAGCATTTAAAAGTGAGCTCTATCTTGCTAAGAATGTTCACCTATTACGAAATTGAATGTATTAGTTGATAGGTTAAAGTCCTTCATCTGCCATGATTTAATATCCCAAACAGGTAACCTTGTTTCTAATGGCCTTCCTACTGATAATTTATTTCTCTTCTCTCCTTCCAGATTTTTTTGCTAATATGCAAGTTGTGTCAGTGCAAGTAATAAAATGAGGATGAATGGAGGTTTTGAGTTGCTAAGATTTCTATAATAAACTTCATCATATTTATTACCAATTTCATTGGTGTGGTGACCATTCCTCTTGTATCTATAATTTCCATGTTGGGCTTGATCTGTATGAGACGGTAGGTGTACTTTCAGCTTCAGATCAAAACGAGTGGCTACCGACGTCTTAGCTATTTCAATGGGTCATGGCTTACATGGATAAAATTAATATTTATTTCATTTTGGTGGGGTATTGGAGAAGTAATTCTCCTCACTTTTGTGAATGGAGAAGGCGGTTTTACTTCTGACCGGACATGCCAAGCTAATGTGTGCATATTCTACATCATCTCACATTTGGGATTTGCGGAACCAGGATTATTCTTGTTACTCGTGTTTCTTCTTAATGAGGCTCTGCAGAAGCAAGAGATTGGTACATACCTTAAACAAGAGATGGAATCGGAAAAATAGGTGTCGTGTTTTCTATTAGAGTTCCTTTAGTTTGTTTGGGAAGCTTGTTGGTCCTTGTGTTGGTTCAGATGATGCACATACATCAAATCTTGCAAATTAATGGTACTCAACGTTAGCAGACCACTAGGGCAATATTGCATGCATATAACCATTGCTGAGCAGCATATTTCTTGAGGTGTTCTACATCATCTTAATCATTTATGTTGATGTTTGTTGGAGGTCAGATTTTAGCACTGGTGATTAACAAGGGGCTTCAATGGAGGATGTATTACTAATATTTTCTACCGTAATATTACTTCTCATAGCCATACTTCTTGGGAGATATCCCACAATCTCTTGTGTCCATCTCCTTTCTGGTGTTGATGCTTGTGGCCATGGTCGGTATTATGATTTTTTTTACTTCCTAGTTGTCCATACGTTTGCTGCAAAATATCAAGAGCATGTTGAGATGCAAAAGGACCGGAAAATTATTACATGACTCTTACATTTGTGATTTTACTTTTAATTGATTTTCAACAACAAACTAATGATGATTATGTTGGTTTCTTCCCTAGTTCATGATTTTCTAAACATAGAAAAATTAAAATAGGTGCAATTATCTTATTATTTTTTCCACACCTGTTTGTGTGAAGTAAAGTAGTGAAAATCATACATGTTTGGCTTTATATATTCTTAAATATTCTATTTTCGGTAGCCGAATAAAATATTATGCATGTTCACCTCTTTTTATGTGCTTATATACCTGAATGACTTCTCCACCACTTTATTAGTTCAATATTTGTTTCCTTCGGGAGGATAAGTAGGGGAAGTGTATATAGATAGTAAAATATTTAATTATAGCATGTTTTGCAAAGTGATCTATAACTAAAATCTAATTGAAAGTTGTTAACTAGAAGCAATTATATAATTTATCGTTGACCAAAATTTAGTGGGGTTCTGATAAAGGTATTCACAAACTTGAAACCTACTGCCAATGTTGTAAAATTTTCATGCTTGTTATACTTTATCATCTTATTTTGGGGTTGACAAAAAAATTGTTCGATTTCAATAAGATCAACTATTCTCGTGCTAAGGAAATTATAGAAATTTAAAAGCACCATCAAGGGTAAAACCAAAAGCTACACCCACCCATATTTAGTGATTTATGATTCGTGCAGGCTCTATAAGAGCACAAGAAGAGGAGCATTGAAACGTACAAACAGAAATAGAGGTATGGAAACCGAGGACAAACGATGTTCTGCTCTATCACATAATGTATGAGGACGGTGGCCACTTGTATGTTAAATACAAGGAGGTGAAAGATATTTAGCGTGCAATTAATATCCGAGAGGATAAAGGTACACCTTATATATGTGATAACGTGAAGAACATTGATGGTGCGTATATGCCAGGCGCCTAGGACAATAGTCTGTGGGTTGAGGAAAACGAAGTAGATCATGAACTCATGAGCTTTGGCTTTATGTGTACTGATGATCATGTAGTTTCATGGGATAATGAAGTTATCATCTCTTGCTACTTAATTTGTGTCCAACGATGCACCCAAATTTGTTTCATAACAAAAGATGCTTTACCACTAAAATAATAGCTTCAACGAGCAGGCCAAAGTTATCTACATTTTGTACTACAACCCCATCCACAAATTTATGTTACTTCTCCACTTCACATATCTATAGAATTATGATTGTCATTAATGGGGCACCACTCGGTCAAAGATTCATTTAGGAACATCACAAACATTTCTTGTGAAACCATCCACGTCAAGGATGAATGGTGATCAGGTGGTAAAACCAAGTGCTCATCCATGTCACGGTGTCTTGAATTTTGTGCACACAAACTTCCTCGAACATTACAAAATACCAGTACATGCACATATAGGAGCCCTCATTTCTCCTAGACAGGGTTGAAGTGCTTCTGTGGCCTTTCTAATGACGTAATTTTTAATGAGGCCGGGTATGTGAGAGAATAAAGGTATCATGCATTAGGTTGAAGTCTATAAAGAAAACTAAAATACCAAAATTAGGTACTTATATACAGCTTGAGATAGAATCGTCCAAGTTTCCTCTCCTCTGTTCTATGTCAGCGCCCTCTGATTTCCTCTTCCTCTCCGATACCTGGCCAATCTAATCCGACCCAATGCCCCTCAAGATAATCTCTGTGCCATAAGCTACCCTTGTTGTAGCTCAGAGTCAACACTGACACCTCATCTCCAAGGCCCCAACCCGACGTCACCATCGCCTTTCCCGTTAGATCTCATCACGTGATTGCTTCTGTGTTGTCTCGACCCTAACCATGAATTTGGTGTTGGGTGGAGTTATGCGAATTCGGTCATCCCAACTATGGTGATTGTGCAAAATTATGTTTCTTTTCCTCTGTTATCATTATTCTATCTTGAGATTCCATAACAGATTGGTTTTTGTGAATAAGTTGTTTATTTCATGGTAGTTTGGGTGGATTTTACTTGTGAATTCTCTCTCGTAAATTATTATATTGTGTTCTGTTGTGTTTGTGTTAAATGGTTGGTCGATGTTTCATGATCATCTAATAAAATTCTTGAGATAACAATGATAAAATTGAAGAGGAAACTTTGATGAATTTATTTTGTTAATTTGCAGGTGTTGGAACATGTCAAAAGAGTTACACATGTGCCTGCCAGAAAGCCTATGGGCACCAACCAATGATAGTTGTCCAACTATATACAAACAAAGCCATGGGGGTTTTAGTGGGGTTATACGATTGACCTCATAAATTATTAATAATCGTCATGCCTTTAATTATGAAAGGATACATAGAAATATCAGCCATTGTTGTGTTTAAGTTTGGTGAGGGGATGTACCAAAATACAACCCGTCCAACTGTTAAATGTTATGGGCGAGGTTCATGTGGGGCTAAGGGTGGGGCCATACACGTTAGAGAGTCTGAATACATGCCAAAATATAAAGGAATTTATATACGGCTTGAGACAAAATCCCCATATTTCCTCTCATCTGTTCCATGCTGGTGCCCTTTTGCTTTCTCACTTCCTCTCTACGAGATATGATCACCCCCAATGCCCCTCTAGGGAATATTCGTGTCATAAGATGTCGCCCTGCCATAGCTCAGTGTGAACGCGGACACCTTTCCACATCTCTCCTCATGTGCGATGTCACCATCACCTTTCCCGTTTTATCTCATCACATGATTGCTTTTGTGATGTCTCGACCCTGTCTATGAGTATTAGGTCATCCCAGCTATGGTGATCATGGATAATTACGTTTCTTTGCGTCAAATATAATTATTATATCTTGAGATTCTATAATAGATTAAGATGTTTGTCTCATGATAGTTTCGGGGATTTTGCTTATGAATTGTATGTCGTCGATTAACTTATTGTGATGTGTTGTGTTGGATTTAAATGATTGATCGATGTCTCATGATCGTCTTATAAAATTCTTGAGATAACAATGACCATGAACTGAGGAGGAACCTTTGATGAATTTATTTTCTTAATTTGTAGGTGCTACAACGTGTTTGAAGAGTCACGCATGTGGAGAGCCTACGGGTCCCACCAATTGTAGTCGTCCAACTACAGATTTTGTACGCATATATCCAAACGATCCATACGGGTTTTACTAGGGCTATACAACTGACCTGATAAATTATTGATGGCCATCATGCCCTTAATTATGAAATGATACAAAAACTTTGTTGTGTTTAAGTTTGTAGAGGGGATGTCTCGAAGTAGAACCATTCGAGCTATTAAAAGATGTGGGAGAGATTCTTGTTGGGATGGGCGTGGGGCCATGCAAGTTAGAGAATCTGAATACATGGAAAACATAACCAATATTTATATACGGCCCAAGGCAAAATATTATTGGTTTCCTCTCCTCCATTTTGTGTTGGCGCCCTTTTTCTTCCCTCTTCCTCTCTATGAGACCTAGCCACCCCAATATGACCCAATGGCCCTCTAGAGAATCTCTGTGCCATAAGTTCACGCCCTGACGTAGCTCAACGACGACGCCGGCTCCTCACATACAAGGCTCCAACCCCTTCTCCTCATGCATGATATCACCATCGCCTTTCTCATTATATCTCATCACGTGATTGCTTCTGTGCTTTCTGGACCATGTCCATGAATTTGTCCGTTGGTTCTGAGGTACGATCGTTTGGTCACCCGAGCTATGGTGATTGTGGATAATTATGTTTCTTTGTGTATATTATTATGCTTCCTTGTGAATTCTATGCCGTAGATTAACTTATTATGTTGTGTTGGTGTTAAATGATTGTTCGATGTCTCATTGTCATCTAATCAAATTCTTGAGATAACAACGATCATTAATTAAAAAGGAAACTTTCATAAATTTATGTATGATATAAGAGAAGTAGAGGAGATAACCATTAACAAGTTCAAGATTAGGTGAACAAAAACATTTAAGAATGAGCACTAAATTTCTAAGAATGTTCATCTATTACGGAATTGAAAGTATTAGATTGATAGGTCAAAATCCTCCATATTTTATTATTTAAAATCCAGAATTTTTAATCCAATTTCTAATGGCCTTCCTATTTATAGCCTTTTTTTCTTCTCTCCTTGCAGGGCTTTGTTTGGTAATATGGGAGTTCTGTCAGGGCAACCAATAAAGTGATGATGCGTGGAGGTTTTGTGTTGCTAACATTTAACTTCATCACATTTTTCACCAAATATCATTGGTGTGGTAACCATTGCCTTTTGTATCCACAGCTTCCATCTTTGGCTTGATATGTTTAAGACGGTTGGTGTACTTTCAGCTTCTGATCAAATGGAGAGGCTACCAACATCTTAGTTATATGGACAAAATTAATATTGATTGCATTCTGGTGGGTTTATCGAGAAGTATTTTGGCTCACTTTTGTGAATGGAGAAGGGAGGTTAACTTCTCAACGGACATGGCAAGCTAATGTGTGCAAATTCTACATCATCTCAAATTTGGGATTTGCATAACTAGGATTATTCTTGTTACTCGTCATTCTTCTCGGTGCGGATTTTGCATAAGCAAGAACTTGGTACCTGAAATAAGAGATGGAATCGGAAGGCCATAGGTGCCATGTTTATTATCTGCTTTCGTTCACTTTTTGGTTAGATTATGTAGTTTTCATTGGTCCCCGTGTTGGTTCAGATGATGGGTAGACACCAAATATTGCAAAGTACTTTCACTCAGTGTCAGCGGACCACGAGGGCAATGTTGCATGCACATACCCACTTCTCAGCATCATATCGCTCCATCATATCTGTTGGAGCGTTCTACATCATTTTAATCATTTGTGTGATGTTTGTTGGATGTTAGATGTTATCATTGGTGATCAACAAGGGTCCTCGACGGAGGATATATATGCTAGTATTTTCTACCATAGTATTACTTCTTCGATCCACCCTTGTTTGGATCAATATTGTTCCATGGCCGGGTGAAATAGCCCATGAATCTCTTGTGTTCATATCCTTTTCGGTTTTGATGAATGCGACCGTGGTCGGTATTATGATTTTGGTTTAATTCCTAGTTTTCTATACCTTTGCTACAAAATATCAAGAGCATGTTGAGATGCAAAAGGGTCGTGCAATTATTTTTTGATTCTTAGATTTGTGATTTTACTTTTAGGTTGATTGTTAACAACAAACTAATGGTGATTATGTTTGTTGCTTCCCTAGCTGGGGATTTTGTAAACATAGGGAAAAAATAGTACAATTTTCTTATTATTTTTTCACACATGTTTGTATGAGTTAAAGTCTTGTAAAATATCTTATATAAAGTAGTGGAAATGAGATATGTTTTGCTTGTTGTAGTCTTAAATCTTTTAGTCTTCACCACACAGAGAAAAGATTATGCATGTTCACCTCTTTCTATGAGCTTATATCACCTGAATGACGTCTCCACCACTTTATTAGTTCAAGAGTTGCGTCCTTCGGGAGGATATGTAGGGGAAGTGTATAGAGATAATGCAATATTTAAATATTCCATGTTTTGCAAAGTGGTTTGTAGCTAAAATCTACTTCAAACTTGTGAACTAGAAGCAATGGTATAATTTATCTGTGATCATAGGTTATTTGGGTTATGAATGGTGTTCACAAACTTGGAACCTAGTACCGATGTTTTAAACGTGTCATGCTTGTAATACTTTTGCCCATTTATGTTGGGTTTGACAAAACATTGTTTGATTTTAATAGTATCAACCATTCCTCCTGCTAAGTAAATTGTACAAACTTGAAAGCACCATCAAGGGTAGATTGAAAATCTACATCCACCCATATTTAGTGCTTTATGATTTGCACAACTTCTATAAGAGCACAAGCAGAGAAGTAATGGAAGAGACAAACGGAAGTTGAGGTACCAAAACCGAGGACAAGCGGTGTCCTGTTGTGTCACATAACAGATTAGGATGGTAGACACTTGTTTGTGAAATATAAGGAGGTGAAAGATATTTAGAGTTTAATAAATAGCCGGGAGGATAAAGGAACACCTTATATATGTGATACCATGAAGAACATTGATGGTGCATATATGCCAGGCGCCTAGGGAAATGGTGCGTGGGTTGAGGCAAACAAATTAGACCGAAAACTCGTGAGATTTTTCTCAACGTGTATTGTTGATCACCGTGTTTCATGGGATAATGAATTTCACAACACTTGCTGCTTAATTTGTGCTAGACGATTTACCCAACTTTGTTTCCTAATAAAGAGATGCTTTACCACTGAAATAACAACTTCAGCGAGCAGGCCAAAGTTGTCTTCATTGTGTACTACGACCCCAGCCACAAATTTATTTTTCTTATCCACTTCACAAATCTACATAATTATGATTGTCATTACTGGGGAAACACTCGATCAAAACTTTATTTACAAAAAAAACACAAAATTTTCTTGCGAAACCATTCATGGCGTAGATGAGTGATGATCAGGTGGTAAAACCTGCTGCATTGTCCTGAATTTGTTCGCACAAAATTCCTCTAACATTAAAAAATATAAGTACATGCACATATAGGAGCCATCATTTAGCCCTAATTTTTCCTAGACATTGTTGAAGCTGTTTCCATGGACTTTCGTTTCCTGCCATTTTTTTAATGAGGCCATGTATCTGAAAAAATAAAGGTATCGCGCTTTAGGTTGAAGTGTACAAATAAAATTGAAATATCGAAATTACGTACTAACGCCGACACCATTGGGCCCTATTTTGTTGCGAGATATGAAATTCCGTATGTTTGATGCAAATTATTCAGGTATATCTTCCAGAAATATTTTTTTTCTATAATATATGTTAAAATTCATAACATTTGTAACTTGGCAGGTATAAATCTTAACAACAATCATGATTCCCGTAAGAAAAGTATCGAATTTATAACACTAGCAGTAACGAATGACACTCAGCAGATGAACCTTTGCTGCTAATCCATGTGGTGTGTTAACATGTCAGAAAATTCTACGTCAATTTTAAAGTAACCTAGAGAATCTACCCATATGGATGTTCTGGACCTTAGGGCTCTTAAATAAGATATGAAGCCGAATATTGAACCACTCAGAATAAATCTTGAAGAAATATGTACAACATCCCTGGCTCCCTGCCTTGGACAAAAGGACACCTGGTCCCATAGAATAATGTGACTCAACAAAGTACATTAGGATCAAACCATTATGGCATGTCCAGTGTGTCAAACTACTACCATTTGAAACTTCCCTTGCATCTGACCAATGTTTAAAGCTCTATAAAACATGTTAACCAACACACTACACGTGTTTTCACATGGATCATGGAGTGATACAAAGGTGTTGCACATTTCAAACACTATTGGGAGAGCAATAAAATGCATTAAAATAAACAACCTGCTTAAATGTAAGTGTTTATAGTGGATAAGTATAACCTTCTTTTCTCCTCAAATAGAAAGTCCCAATAACGAATACTAGCAATATATTCCATTTATTGACAAAAATAATTTTTTTAGTCCTATTGCTGGAATAAAACTAGTTTAAGGAAACCAAGACTCTTAACACACATTATTGTGTGTGATCACACAAAACAAAGGGAACAACACATGATGGTGTGACCGATACGCAATGAAAATATATATAAGGGCATGTAAAATGATAGAGAAGGCACGTATTCTCTTAGCTATCCACGTCATCAAGAGAAGGCAAAATATATTGTTATACAATGCATTATCTCTTATGGTCATCCCTAACAATTAATGATAATTAATTATATTTTGGTAGGATATTGTACTTCTAAGAGAAGACAAGTAGTACAATGGAGAAAATAATCTTCTCTTATTATCTAAGAGATCACCCCTTAGCTAAGGGAAGGCAACCTTCTTTCTCTTAATTCTCTCTCCTCCAATTAAGCAAAAAATCTGACGTGGCAACTCTAAGGGAAGGCTGACGTCACCACATTGTACATGCCCTAATCAATCATATTGGAATTACACCAAGCTGGGTGATGATGTTCTTAGAATAAGACAAGATAAAAATGGTGATGGATGAAAAAAATAGAGTTTCTCAGACTGGGCGTAAATTAGAAACCTGTCCAATCCATTAATGCCATTTAATGATATTAACTTTTGTACAGGGAGAGGTAATAACTTATCTGAAAGAACTTCGTACCTAGAATGACTAAATGCAAGTTTCAATGTCGACCCATCATACACGATACCAACACATATATATTTCGTAAAAACAAAGAGAGACGTCCTTGAAAATTGTATATCTCATTAAATATTTGTTTGCTCCCACTATGTTTGATAGTTGCCGCAATTCACGCTTAATGGTTTGTTTTCGATTTCCCACATTAATAAGACTTGGATCTTTAGAATATTAAGTCAAATAAACCTTCTTTCATAAAAATGATAAATAAAATTTAAGAACGTATAATGCTTGTAATAATGATCATAACATATCATCTAAAAACTAACAAGGTTTTAGTAAAAGTTGTGGTAGAATCAGCGTAAAGAACAAAATCAGGCTGAAAGCATACCATCATTTCTAGTACTTTTATGTTTTCTCGAGAGGAGAGGAGTACGGAATGTATATCTAAAAAAAGTACAACAATACTACTAGTCTTTAGTCTCAAGTAATGGCCAACATCAAGTAAATGCACAGTTTTTCTAACCATGTTGAGCTGCAGGTACATGCATGCATCAAGATAATGCTCACCATTCCTTTGATTCGTCAAACTTCAAGGTAGATGGAATCAAACACGTCTAGAGTCAATGTTCCGTAGCGGCCGACCTTTGACACTCCATTCTATCTATGTAGTTTTAAGTTTGATTAAACAAATATAGAGTGAAGGATAGTATTAAACATTGTTAATCACTTGGATTTTATAAGCATGCCACTTGCACCGCGAGTGGTTTCTACTTGTTGTTCAATTTGGCTTATTTATGTTATATCTTGTGGCTATGATGTGTATAATAAAAAAAAATCATACGTCCAAATATCAAATGATGAAGCACAACACATTGAACTAAACAACAAAGTTCAGATATTGCAGGAAAATATGAAAGTTGAATTGACTTGAGCAGGGGTAATATACGTCCAAATCAACATACTGATTTTTCAATGCTCGATAAGTGATGTGCTCAATTTAATAAGATTTTATGCATTCCAACCATTGAAACCATTGTTGTTCCCTGTTTAGAGAACGAGAAGTTCAGAATCAGCAATGAGCTAGATGATTTATTGTCCAACCATAATGTGATATTTAAAAAGAAAACCATTGCTAACTTCAACTACATCAAGACAAGAAGACCATGAAGATTGTGAAATGATTTTCTCGCAGCCACATGCACAACCACCGAACCTCCCATGATAAAAAATCAAAGAATTGATCACTCCTCATTAGCAGCTAATGAGAACACTCGTCAGAATGAACATGCCCGTTGAGTCATGCAGACGCATACTACAAACCAGCCAACTAACATTAGATATGGAACCGGAAAGCTAATATGTGTATAATAGAGTGACTATTAGCATGATATTTTAGATTTTGTTTTAATGACACGGAAATTAACCTCCAAGGACTATTAAGATAATCTACTTGCATGCTCGTGGTATTTGGTTACACTGAACAAAACGGGTATACCATGCTGACATATCCATTGTTATCTAGAACTATTATGGATTAGAAATTCAATCATTTTCAGATAAATGGTACACACACAAATAAAAAATACATGATGCTGACTTACCTATGACCAATAAGTATAATGTATGGTGGCGAATCCCCATACAATGTACCAATAACAGCTATTACATCATCGGTATGAGTCTGTAGTAGGAGATAACTTTAAAAACTTAGGAAAAACATGAGAATTTACATAGCACCTCATTAGTATTAAAATTAGTGAGTTCGAGAAAGAGTGGAGGACATACTTCAATGGACAAATCCAAATCTTCAGTTGTGGTAGATTTCTCATGTCCGCATAAATCCATGGAAACAAAACGAGCTTTTCCTTTTATCTGATTAGCCGCTAGGGAAAATGAAATCCTAAGGATCATTGAGGAATAAACATAGTAATGTAAGTACCATGCCAACATTTGTCAAATAAGCATATTTGAAAAGGAAACATTTCATTAGGTGAATTAAGAAGTCAAGTCACTTAGGAGGTCTTGCATGATTTATTGTAAATAAAAGGAAAATGTTGTCTTTAGATAGACGTTGTTAATAACTTAAACAATAATAAGTGGCAATATTACTACAATAAAAACAATTTCATTCTACAATTGGCATTTCATATCAGTTGAAACTTACACTACGCAAAACATTCAACTACAACAGAAGTTAGGATGGTTACATTTCTCATAAGGCTATAAAAGCCAGGAAACGAGGATCAAGAGAAATTGTTTATGAGGCAAGCTTATGATAATGCTGATGTTCAGGTGTTTTAACTAATCTTATAAAAGAATTTCTCGAGATGTGTTTTAGTTTCTGGATTATGCCGGGAGAATAGGCTTTTGTCATTAGCCTTTTGACCTTTATTTCTCTTTCTTGTTTTAGCCGTTTGTTTTAACCCTATTAATTAATTATATGAAGCAAATCTTCTTCTTTCTTTGAAAAAACATGATAGCTGACAATTCATTTCCCAGGGGAAACTAAGTATCCTAAGCTAGCTGGCTCGTTTATTTAGTATCTATGATTGTCTTGTCCCCGCTGTTTTTGTTCAATGTGTGTCTTCGCCTAATGGGCAATGGCCTTCGTTGGCGCAGGATTTCACAGATATATTGGAAAAAAAAACTGAACTTTCGATGAAATGAAAGTGCAAGCCTTATGAAAATTTCGAACAAAAATCAGCAAATTTAATTGTTCAACTCACTGCGCGTTTTCCCATGGCCCAGTTTGGCAACAATAGCAATACGAGCTCGTATGCTCCCGGCCTACACATGTTGTAGAAGGCTTCACCCACGAGCCTAAGAGGTTTGACGTCATTACCAATCCATGTTTTTACCTATGATTTTCCTCATCAAACTCATGACCATTGACATTTAATAACAAACTGCATGCATCTGCACATGAAGATTATCCACGTCGTCACCTATTCACAACTGTCTGACTATAATCATATGTGCGTCCATTTGTGCAGCCAATCTATGAACTTAGAAATAAAATCTCACCAACAACACCATCTCCAGACCGATCTTCGCCTTGTCAAACGCTTCTCTTCCCAATATTCCAAGAAGGCAGTTTGAACTGCTTGCGTTCTCTTTAGGATTTACGTGCTCCCTCCCGATGTCCAGTATATTTTACTCTCTCCTCTCGATATCTCCTGATTTCTATTTTCTCCGGATATGTCCTCGTCGGTTATACGCCGATCATTCGTTGTCCTCTTTCTATTCCCCTTGTCCACTTGTTTTTTAATATTATTTTTGTTTTCCGTATGTGCCTCACTTTGCCATGTAATTTTATTCTCAAATCAAGGTTCATATTCTTGCGATCTATCCCTATGCCATCCAAGCGGCCACCATGGCACGCGTCGCGCTGAGGGGACTTACCTATGAAGTCTCTCAATGTTTGATGCAATGGTATCACATCAACCTATATTAGGTGCAATGTCCCTAGTGTAGGTCCTCGAGTTGAGTTTTATGCGATGGGGTTGACTGGCTCCCGGCTTGTATATAAACTCTCTTTCTATCAATGAATCGAACGCAAGAGTTTTGCGTTTTAGCGAAAAAAATACAAGACTATTTTTATATAATATAAGGTTCCATAACATGCTCAATTTGAATATGCAATGCATTGAAGAGTGTGTGGACTGTACAAATTAAAGATATGAATCAGATGCACCTTTTGCTACCAAAACACTACACATAATGCCATTCCGAAGGAGAAGCCGGCCATCACTACGACCAGAGATGGTCAAATCGTCCGGTCGACACGTCGGGCGGAACCAACCAGGCAATGATTGTTAGATTTTGGAGCCTGGAGGCGGCCGTGGGATGGCACAGTCGATGTCGCCCCTACCATTTGCTAAATATAGATACCGAAATGTATCGGTAAATTTATTGTTCATACTTTTTTTTTGAAACGGGGCAAAAACTTTGCATTTTATATTGATATAGGAGAAGAAAAAATAAGCACGGCCGAAGCCCAAGTAAAAAAGGTCACATAGAAATTTAAGAAACAATCTCTCCAAGAAATTTATCCCCCGCCAACATCCAATTCTTTCCCTCGTCCTTGATCTTTTGGAAGAGGGCTGAGTGAGTTGAGGCAGTGTTGTTGAAAAAGCATGCATTTTTTTCCTTCCAAATTTCCCAGGTGATCCGAATGACCGCCGACTTGAGCCCCTTGGGGCTGGAACTGGGAGTCCTGACTAAGGCATGCCAATAGTCGAGAACCTTTTGGCGCCCCGTACCCAGGTCGTGAACGAGGAGAGGGCAAGCCAACCAGGAAGCCGCTAAGTGCCAAATGCGACGAGAGAAGTGCAAGTACTAGTTGTATCCTTAACCAAGGATAATTTAGAAAAGAGGGGTTGGGATGATGAAGGTCAGTGTATGTTTTGTTCTGGATGAGAGCATAGATCACATGTTGTTCACCTAATCTGTAGCTTTTTTTTTATAAAGGGCTAGCTTTATTACTCAAAAAGTTCAAGCATTACACCCGGCCTCTGCATCATGAGATGCACACAGCCGAAAACCGAAACTGAAAATAAACAGAGCGACAATGCTACAGAACATCCGCTGTAAGCTGTCGATGCTATGGAACCTCTATCCGTAGATTAAGCGGCCATCCATGTGGGATAAAAATATCCCTCGCCACCTGCTCCAGTCGTGCACATGCCTCCGTAAAAAGGCCTCGTAACTCCCCTCGCTGTAATGTGGACCACGAACGGAGAATACCTGTGCTCCTGAATAGAACCTGCACACGAGAAAAAAATTTATCATTGAAAATCTTGTTATTTCTACATAGGCAGAGTGACCAAATAACGGCAAGCGCTCCTACCCTAATAATAGTCTTAAATCGTTTATCAACCCCATTTAACCAATTGCCGAATATATTCGCAACAGAAGTAGGGGGATATAGATTCGAAGCCATTTGGATAGCGGACCATATAGAACGCGCAAATGTGCAATCAAAGAATAAGTGTTTAATTGTCTCATCATGAGAACAAGAAACACACTTAGAGCTCCCATGCCAATTACGTTTGACAAGATTATTCTTTGTGAGTATGACCCCCTTACGAAGGTACCACGCGAAGATCTTAATCTTCAGCGGCACTTTCATACGCCATACATTTTTGAAGATATCGACTGGCATATCCGATTGGATCAGAGCCCTGTACATGGAATCCACCGAGAACATACCATTCTTAGTGATCTTCCAACGAAATTCATCAGCGCCTGGTGTAAGAGTAACCCTCGTTAATCTATCAACCAGGTTTTGCCAAGACGCAAGTCGAGGCCCGAGTAAATCTCGTCGGAACGTAACATTAGGAGGTGATATTTGCATGACTGTAGCCAGCGTATCATCCTTATGTCGCGCTATCGTGTACAAGGCCGGATACTGTTCTCTGAGTGTGGTATTACCTAACCACTTATCCTCCCAGAACCGTATCTGTGATCCATCCTTAATCTTAAATACCCCATAGCGAAAAAACTTATTTTTATTCGCCATGAGTCCAGCCCAAAAGTGTGAATCACCTGGTTTCCACATAACCTGTGATATTGCTTTCGAACCTATGTATTTACGTTTCGGGATGGTCTGCCATACGCCATCTTCGGTAAGTAGTTTAAAAATCCATTTACCAAGTAGGGCTGAATTCTTGACTTGTAGGTCATTAATACCAAGCCCTCCCTGATCTCGTGGACGACAAACTACATCCCATCTGGCCAATCGATAATTCTTTTTCTCGTTGTCACCCTGCCAAAAGAATCTTGATCGGAAGTAATCCAATTTTTTTAAGACTCCTTTAGGTAACTGGAAGAATGATATCATATACAGTACCATATTAGTAAGGACTGAATTAATGAGTACCAGTCGTCCACCCAGTGACAACAATTTTCCTTTCCAACTAGCTAGCCGTTTCTGCAAACGCTCTTCGACTTGGGCCCATTCTGCATTAGTCAATCTCCTGTAATGTATTGGTATTCCCAAATACTTAATAGGAAACTGACCTTGCTCGCAACCAAATAGCTCGGTATACTGTGCAACTGCATCTTGTGCCTCGCCAAAGCAGAACAATTCACTTTTATGGACCTAATCTTCTCAATGAGCTTCTCTCTCTTTTTGTAATTTTCTGATATGTTGGATAATTAGTGCTACACTGAGACCTCTCACTCAGCTGACCCCTGTCGCCAATGCAACAACAATCAAGCTCTTTGGATATTCTCAACTATACACTCTTGCACAAGTAATCAAAGATCACAAGTGGTCCTGTATCCCCCTATTCCCAGATGGAATAACAAGATATCACGCAACTTTGCAATTGGTAAACTTCAAGATGAATGCTTAATAAGCAATACAATCTAGAGGCTAGGGTTGTTGGTTTTTGGTTTAAACTGGTTCTATCTAATCCACACGCAGGTGGAGGACATATATAGGTGGAGGGGTGCGGCCACAAGGGGGCCTTGCGCAAGCAACCCTCTCCCTACTAGGATTAGGACTCCTACTAGGACTAGGAGTCCAACTATGACTCAAAGGAAGGTACAAACCGACCCAATTAAGTGGGATGCGGCCACAATTGGTATACAAACCAAACCTACTAGTATTAGGACTCATTATGGCGCATAGATGTCCTTTGTGGGCGCCCTCCTCTTGCTTGTTCATCAATGAGTGTGGAAATAACATATTTGGAATGTTTTCCACACTAAGTGCATTTGACCTTGTGGAGGCACCATCCCCTTGTCATCATATCATTTGTTATTGGTTGTTTTCACCATGCTAGTACTTGATCTCCATCTCCTCTTCTAGCCCATCTTCATCCATGTGTATCTCCTCTCCATGATCTCCATTCATGCTTGTGTTATCAATAAACCTGAGAATACATAAATGCATAGACTTAGGTAGTATAAACTCTCATAATCAAGAATAGCATAATCAATAAGGATTGAATTCACCTGTTGTTCTAGTAGCTTGGTCCTTGATCTTGTCATTGGTCCAAGTCTCACTTCATCCTGTTTAGGTGGCAATGTACTAGGGATGTCCTCATCATCTAGATTCATCCGAGGGGTGTTGCAAAGTGCATCCAATTCTCCCAATCAACCTTGATCGACCGATGACCTTGGGGACTGGGTATGCAGTTTCTGTGATTTTGAGAAAGTGGCACTCAAGGTTCCCCTGGTTTTTATGTTCTGGTTAGTGTGGGAGACAAGAACCAGAGCTTGTTTCAATAATGTTATGCCAAATGACACTTGTGATATTGTATATCATATCTGTCAAATGGTGACTGGTTGCAAGCCAAATGTGGCAAAAGCACTACGACGAGGAACTCAAGTGATGAAGATGGTGACGTGCAAGGTCTTCAGCCATAACAGCGGATGAACGATTACTCCTGGCCTTTGATTCTATCAGGGCCCGGTTTCGGTTATGGTTGGAGTTGTAGTTTGATTTCTTATTGTTATTCGTGCATTATGCCGCATTTTCTGTAATAACTTTCGGACCTCTCCCAGCTCTTTTGCCCTAGCTTGCTGGTGCAATTGAGATAAATGGGGAAAATTTGAAATCTTTGTAGCCAAAACTTGTTTCGTTAATGAACCAAGGGGTTACCCCTTTTATCAAAATTAAAAAGTACATTTGATGTTCATAGTGCAAGTATTAGTCCTGTCTTTATGAGTGAGTTGGTATAAATTGGAGCTAGACAATAGTACTAATTGCTAGGGGTACTTAGCGTATCACCCACTTCTTTCAGCCCAGATCGAGTACGTGCTTGTAGTTTGTCAAGATGGAGTACCGTGCGGCTAGTACGTGCCATGACTAATCCTATCTTCTATATCTAAATAGGAGCACCCCACTACCTGATTTCTCTTAACATGCAAGCCACCCACGTCACCCCTTCAGTTTCCGTTTAGGTGTATGCCACGTCATTTCTATCCCGTTGCTTTCTTTGGTCTATTCGATTTATCTGAAACTTCCCATCTATCAAGGTGAGTTCTGTTTCCGTTAGTTAGGCCAAACTGCTGCCGACCACATGCAGCCCAATACTCAAGCCCAGTACCTCAGCAATTAATTTAGCACCATTGGCCATTTGGCTTCCAGACGAGTCCACCCGATCCACCTTCTTCGCCACCATCGTCTCCTCGACTCCCCACTAAGCAGTTCATCGGTTCTTTTAATCATGAACCATGTGAACCGTGCGTTGCACCAGAGCGCTGCCGTCGTGCTCCGGGTTTAGTTGGAGTTGGGATGCAGCTTGACATAGGAGCGATCCATGCTAAATGGCAGCAGCAGCGCTGACCGCAATTGGGTACGCATGGGGGCAGCAGATGACTAAGGTCAGATGCCCTCATATCTCTTCTCTCAACATGCCCGATCTGATTCCCTTTGTTCTCTATAATTGTCTCCCATGCGCATGTTCTAAAGACACAGAGATGAAGTACCAGGTTAGGAATCAACGTTTTTTTCTTCTTGTTTGCAACCGTATAGGTCATCTAAAGGCTTTTAAGCCTCCATTGGTTCCATATCCATTTGTTGTATTAAATAGTATTCTTATCATGGAAATATATATTAGAAGTTTTCATTTGTAAAACATTTTATCTAATTTTTTGTTCGGTCTCCTCTGGAGGTACCTAACCATATCAATTCAATGTCTATTGCTTGCTTCTTTGGTTGGCTATTCGGGCTACATCAGAGATCTCCTAGGTTGAACTATCCATGTACGTGATTGGTAATTAAAGTCGAAATTGACCCTTTACTGCAATTTTGGTATCTCTTTGCTCAATTCTCATGTGAATGATTTATTTCCGCTATATTCCGCATACACAAAGGTTGTAGGTAAATTCCATGTATGAATATATGACTGTTTCTGAATTATCCGGGTATTTAACATTTTCACATATCCTAACGAACGAACGATTTGAACCTTGTTCCTACACGGCCTGATCAAATCGATCAGGCACTTGCCATCTATCTTCATTGTTCAACTCTTTGATGAAAAGATGAAAAAACCAATGTATTTATGACAAAGATTATGAATGTGCCAATACATGCTTATTCAAGAATATTTATAAATAAAAAGATCCCCGCAGCAACGCGCCGGGTATCATCTAGTATATAACTAAATAGAGGCAACCCACTAACCTATTTCTCTAAACATGCAGCCACCCACCTCACCGCATGTGCCAGGTCAGTAACCTCCCGCTCCGTTGTTTCCTGTTGCCCGTTTCAGTTTGACGTTGTTGGTCCTCACCGAATCACAAAAACATTTGCAACAGAACACCGTTTGTACCAGCCCACATCGAGCCCACTCCTCTGGCCCAGCAATGTTTATCTTCATCTACAAACACCGAAGGAACACTCACCACAGCCTCCAACCATTGACGCATGCTCTCCTTCACCATCAATTATGTGTTGCTTCTCTCTCTTCCTCTTCCCACTATGAAACAAAAACTGATGGACGCATTGAGGAGTTCGCCTTAATTTCTCCCCATCCCTGCCCACTATGTAGGCTTGCATTTCCGCTATCTTCCCCATCCCTGCCTCCGTATTTCTCCACAAATTTTCTTAATCCTTAGCTCTACCACACGCGTTCGCTAGACTGGGACTCGCAGTCGCACATGCCCAATGATTCGATCTGATTCCCCACCGGTGAGCCGTCGCCTTCCTCAGGTTTTCGCTCGACGGAATGGATTTTTTGTCTTTTGTCAACCACTCTAATTGCTGGTTGGTACGCTCATGTTGGTTGGAAATACTCCCTCCGTTCGGAATTAGATGAATTGTGTTTGTCCAAATACGGATGTATCTATATACTAAAAGATGTCTAGATACATCTCTATTTGGACAAACACAAGTCATCTAATTCCGAACGGAGGGAGTAGTTTTGAGCGCCGCCGCCGTAGGCTCGCCAAATCAGGTCAGTTCGGTATTTCCCCAACCCGTCATCATTTACCGAGTTTTCCTGTTGATTTGTTACATCATGTCTATTTTCAGTCCGCTGGTTTAATTAGTACATGACTTCGGAAGCCACGGTCGATCTATGAATTCAGATATATACATGTTGTTAATACATTCTTGGGTTTAATGGCACAATTGATTTATGCTACATGCAGAATTAAAAAGTACTCCCTCCGTTCCATAATATAAGATGTTTTAGGTATTGTACATGTTGTCTAGATTCAAACTCAAATGAATAGACATATACACTAAAACATGTCTAGATACATGTGTGTATGTGTGAGTGTAGAAAATATCTAAAACATCTTATATTATGGAACGGAGGGAGTACTATATAGCTTTCTAGGGTCGGCAGGTTCTTATCTGATACTCTCCTTGGTTTCATGAACCAATACGTATTGCCGGTGCGAATTGTATGAGCTGGATACCTTCACACATCAAGACCTTGGAGTGGACCTTCTTTCCAGCATATTTGTAACGATGAATTCCAGCTCTATTGTACCAAGTGATCCATCTTTTTTTTCCGGATGTCAGATCACTAATCTATTGCTGTTTTGTATTATTGAATATTTTCTCCTTGGTTTCATGGCATGCCTTGGTTTGTGGCTAATTCCGCAGGTTCCTTACATCTCCATTATTGTATAGCTACTGCTTTGGCTTGATTGACTAATAAACCAATGGGAAGGTAAATGGATTGAAGAACTTTTCCAGGTTGATGACGTTGAGTTGACCTATACATTTTGCCATGGACGACCAGCATATTACTGCACATACAAAACTATGTTGATCAAAATACAAGCAACCATATCTTTATCTTTACAATGTACCCACCATCTATGTTTCCGTTGTGACATTATGAGTATATGTGCACCTATTTCAAGATAGGAACATATGTATCCTGATAGTTCGGAATTTTATTTTCGATTTGTCTTAAGATTAAACCATGGCATTTTAATGCTACATCATTGCATGGTAATTAATTCACGCCCCTACATTTCTCCTAGGTTAGTCTTGCTCAATATTAAACTAATGTGTGGTTGAAGCTGATTCATTGGTTTCTCTATTGGAGTCTTGGTATGAATTTCCCACGATTATTATGAACTTCTCCAACTGTACACTTCGATATGGTTATTGCAATAAACATATGATTTAGTTTGTGAGCACCTCATTGTACAACAATGCAACAATAACTTTAACATATTCATTTATATACTTCCACTTGATGGAATCTCCTAAAATTAATTCTAAAATATTAATGGCTAAAAATTCCCGCACTGCGGGGTATCTTCTAGTAGAACCAAACTTTACCTGACTATTCCTTGAAACTATTTAGTTTGCTGCACCGGAACATGTACTGGATCCTGCAGCAGTCTTGTCAGGTTAATTAGCAGGCCGGTTCAGCAGACAAAGGGCGGTTAATGTGTGTCACACCCCTTCTGAATTCTGAAGATTAACCAACCAATGTTTGAGATCAAATTTGGATGCCCCAATGGTCACCGACACAGATATCTGAAAGCCTAACGACTTCCATGCATGTGGTGGTTAAGACCTAGTATGTCTCTGCCAATTAATCAGCTGTGCAGCACAGCCTGAATCCTGCAGCAGCAGTCTTGTCAGGTCAATTAGCAGGCCGGTTCAGCAGATATTTGAGGGTTAATGTGCGTGGCATTCCTCATGAGCTTTGACGACTAACCAACCAACCAGTGTTTGAGACCAAATTTTGTTGCCTCCCAGATCACCGATACTGATACTCCCAGGCCGCAAGTTAGTAAAACCGAAAAATGTTCAGAATTCAGATCAGATCGAAAGTTCTGCACGATGGTTCAGAAACCTGACGCTTGTGCGCTTTCCAGACGTGGCTGACGCCCGGGAGCAGCGGTGGACGCCGCCGGGCACGCACTTCGACCAGTTCGTGGTGCGGCCGGTCATCGATTCGGCTGGAACTGCACCTACGGCAAGCTCGCCGGTATGTGGCTCCCCAAGGAGGCAAGGACGTCCAGGGCCACGGTTCCTGCGAGCTAAAGATGGAGATCAGCCAGAAACCCTTAAACCCTAAACTATTTTACAAAGAATTTTTGTGTCGCTAGCTGACACGATGCATTTTGGATGGCAGTACACGATGGAGCGGGGTGTGGTTCACGCGCGCCCACTTTGTCCATGTTTGGTGCTATCTAACATAATCACCACAACATCATTTGTTGATTGATCGTGCGTACCCTTTGCTGATTTGCATGCAGTTCTTGTCAGGCTCCAAAACGGCAATGAGCACTGGACAAGGTCAATGTGAGGGACAAAAACTATTATATGAAGGCGTCATCCAACAAGAGCAGTCACGTTTTGATCAAAAGAACGCCACCTATAGGAATGAGTGACCACATCAATTATTCAAGATCGATCTCCCCCACGGCCACTTTGTTGAGACTACTGCATCTGCATGTATATTTCTACCTCAGCTTTCGAGCACAATGACAACAAAAACCCTAATGTATTATGAGATCCAAGTTATCCCAAGTGAGTTAGGCACCATAGATATTACTTTCTCCTTTTTATTGTTGAAGCCAGGTTTCTGGTAGATATATTTATACACAATGTGCAATACGCACGCGCACAGTATAAAAAATATGCTATATTGGGATCTATTAGGAGTATATAAACTTGAATCTATGGTTGTGCATCTAGTCTACAAAATTTCTCTACGATGCCGAGATGCACGTTGAGAATTGTAACTTTTGTATGTATTGAGTGTTTTCTAAGATATTCCTAGTTTTATTGGTTCAAAGAAATTCAATTTTCTGTAGATAAAGAAAAAGAACTATTTATCCCTTTGTGAAGAATAATATGTATGTTTTGTTAGAAGTTTCTGAAAGAACTGGAAATGAACTTACCTCTATGTAGTGCTTGGTTTTGATAGTTGCTCTTTTTTTATCGTAGCACATGTATTTATTTTATGTACTTTTATTTTGAACATATATATATATATATATATATATATATATATATATCTTGGTGTTACACTCATTTTATGTACTAAGATTAAATATTTAATAAATTGTTAAAATCGTTGAATTTTTAAATAATAAAAGATGGAGAACTTGAGCTTATTGTCTATTTAGAGGGACATCCGTTGATGGACTAACCATAGACTAGCGAAAACGTGACAAAAATAATGTTAGATCTGTTTATAATATCTCTGAATTCATTTTGTATCAATTCTAATTCTAACTATTCCTCATCCAACTAGATATATTCATAAAATAAATTGCAAATTTAGGATTCGCAATGGTGACTTATTTATACTAAATTCTTTTAATTTTTTCGAAACCCGACTTAAAATTTGTAAGCAAACAAGAATCCTGCTACAAATTAAGATGCCTCGGTTTTGTCTAAAATCAAACAACCACAGAAACATTCGTGCTAAAATCAAACCATATGTTGTTGTGGAGTTGTGTTGGTCTTTCAAAATCTAACCACGGTCTTTTCTTTTTTTGCCAAATTGAATTTCCAGCCAGGTATGATGGGTGAACATATTACCATTTCTCAGTTGATTTTTCTTTTACCTTGTTGCAATGTCTATTTTTTTTTTTTTGATGCTCACTTAAATATCTTTAAATATTTTTCCAGAGGCTCCTCGAGGATAAGAATCTAACAAGTATATTAATATAGGTTTGCAGTGTATGTTCTGCTACATTAGTTGCAAAATATGGGATATCATATGTCTTCCAATATCTGCAACTAGTTTTTCTCTGAATCTCCTTCCTGATGTCTTGCCCATTGAATTTTCTGTTTGTTGGTACACTCATGCTCAAATGTGCTCGTGGTTCTTTAAGATTCTATAACTGCCAATTAAATAATTGTTTTAAATGGTCTCAGAATTGTAACATGAAAAATGAGTTTGAACCGGACACATTATCGTATTCTTGTCATTATGTGTTACATTTCCTGTCTATCAACTAAGAGCTGCACAGTAGAATAGAATCTGAACTTGATGGCAGATGATAAACGCGTGCAGGAAAGAAAGACCGCGTGCCGGTTCCTGGCGCATGTGGTGGACGTGTTTTCTTCGATGCACATGCCATTCGCTTACCTGTCCTGCAGCTCGCTGCCAGCTCGTTTTGACAGTTTACGGGGACGTCTCGAACGGTTCGTCGACTCTGTGTTGCAATAGCCATCGTTGGAGATGGCAGTTATCGACGTGTGGCGCTGTAAAAAATCACACTTTAACGCTTCGCTTCTGTGCTCATGGCCCAGTTTGCCACCAACAGCCTACGGCCGCCAAGACGCACCGACAAAGCCGCTCACCTGCTATACCGGCTCAGTGGCCAATACATGTAGACATGCTCCACCAGTTTCGCCGCAACGCTCCTGCACATATGAGAGAGTCAGCTGGACAAATGAAGCGTGCAAGCTGGACCTCTGCCACCCAGAATGAAGCGTGCAAGCTGCAGACTGCCAAAACGATGAAGCTACTCTCCCATATGGGATATGGCAGTCTGATATCCATATTTCAAGCTGCAGACTGCCAAAATTTGTGAAGCGTGCAAGCTGGATCCATATTTCATAAAACACCTCATAGTAGCTTGGAAAATTTGTGAAGCGTGCCTTACGCGTCAACGTTGAGGTAAGATGACATACATAATTTCATAAAAAATAGTGTCCACGTCGGAAACCTTTTCTTTCATCGAAATTTATCGTGAACTTGTATAACTCACATTCTTCGGTCTACCTACTTTTCATAATAAGACCTATCCATACTATGACGGCATATTTTTATACGAAAGTTGGTTAAGTGTTGTTATTTTGTTAATCCATTCTTCTAAGATAAACGAGCATAAGCTTTCCCCCTCGTTAAACTACTCTGTTTGGTAACTTCCCGTTTCCCTTGTTAAATTTGCGACTACCTACCATTTAATCAATAATTAGATGCATCTCCCAAAAAATCAATTCACTTGGCAAGGGTAAAATTTTATGCTATTGACCTTTCTTGGACCAGTCCTTCTAAAATACATTCACTTAACAAGCACGTTAGAACCAGACAATAAATGTCCGATAAGTCAACATGGGGTTGAAGATATATATAATGCATTTTCTATTTAAACATGTTAACATGGATTAAATTTGGCAGTGTTTGGGGCTATCTAACATAACCACACAATTTGTTTATGATTTGACGTGCTTGATTGTTTTGCCATTCTTGTTGAAGCTCCACAACAAGTGTTTGGAATAAGATAATTCGTCTTTTGGTTATCTTTTTTTTAACAAAGGGGAAAAGCTTTGCGATTAAGAAGGATCTAATAGAAAGTACGAGGCCTAAAAAGAAGAAAGTTACAACTTGAGTCGACGACCATATCGCTCTATCAACCATAACCGATACTAAACAGATAATTCTGTCTTTTGGTTGTCATCCTAGTGTATACTAGGTTGTGCTGGTGCAAGAAGGATTGCCCATGGGGAATGAGTGCCTTCGATTTCTCATTAGGAAATGTCAATTTGAAGGCAAAATACTAATTTTCTGAAGGAATCATCCCACAAGAGCTTTCAAGTTTTGCTTAAATGGTCTAAGCCAAAAGAAGGCAACCTGAAGCTAAATGTTGACACCTCTTGACTCACGCATAAATGGGCATAATATCCTAAAGAAATTATTCAACCTCTCGAACACTAATTTTTTTATGGCCGGCTACATGCACCTTTCTACCCCATGTTGCGAGCATGTGTTGGAAAAATCTCAAGCTACCAAAGTAGGGCCTACGGTAACATCCCAAATTTGCTAAATTAGGGTGTGTGGTGTTGTGTTCATCTCATACATGCATGAAAAAAAAATTAATCATGTTTGAACCAATTTAATTTGTGAATTTAAATGGAAATTGAGAAAATTCCACAAATACTACTTAATGTGGGTTTCAAAATTTTGAACTGAAAAATATTTCAATTTCACCAAAACAAAACATGGCGAGGTTGGAAATTTTGTGAGGTTTCCAAATATCATTTTTGCAAAATTTTCTATTCGCAAAAAAACACTCAAAACTTTATTTTGGTTCTGTTTTAAAAGAGAAAAGGACCTCTTCGTATTTTCCAAAGTTTCGGGGGGGGGGGGTTGAAAAATGGGCGTTTTGTTTCTTCCTCCTCCCGCCAGTAGACGAGCTGGCCGTCGACGGCTCCCTCGCCACGTCCTGCTTGCCCTCCTGCGCAGATAAGAGGAGCGCGGAGACGTCCGCATCGCTCTCTCCTCCCTCCTCCTCGCCCCGCTGTCGCACCCTGGCTTATAAGGGATACTCATCGTACGAACTGGATAGTAGGTGCTTGGATTATGGGGCATAACTGCTCCCACGTCCCAGCTTCCTGGTAGGCCTGCGCTTATGCGCGACAACACAAGCCCTACTATTCCACCGTCGATGTAAACTATCCATTAGGAGTCATAGGCACTACTGTCGACGTACTTCATAACAAGCACGCACTGTACGTCAACAGCTTTGAACGAATGATTATCACAACTTATCTCTACGACACAAAAGATAGAAATAAAGTTGCAACTGGCCTTCACTAAGGCAGAAATAGCGAATACAATCATCCAGAGGACACATGTCCCAACATATCATCCATTACAACAGCGGAAGCAATCAAAGGTGTCTGGGTACAGACAAATCCAACAGGCTTAAGAAGCCGGAGAAAATAAAGAAGACGAAGCCCATCCACGTAGGTCCTGGATCCAGCCCTGGTCCAGCTAACTACTCGTCTGCAGTCTCGTCGAACTCCACAAAGTAGCCATCCTGGTGGTCATCGTAGCCGTAGTCGTACTCTGCGTAAACCACAGCCCCAACGGGGTCAGTACATCCAAGTACTGGCAAGCAAGACTCACAGTTCATCAAAGGGTTACCCGTCAACACAAGCATTGATGCTTGGGATCAACGGAAGAAAGGGGTGATATGAAAGTTGCTGCTGGCTGCTCTAAACAACTACAGAAGATAACTACAAGTTCCGGCTAACAGAAAAGATAAGATCGAGGATTGTAACCAACTGAAAGATAACTTCAACCAAACCCATCCTGAATCTCGCCCCTTATCCAAAGAAGCAACCCGAGGATAACTCACACAGTTGGATTAAGATGAATCAAGTTATTTATGTGAATAACCTATTACTAGTCAAATTATTAATCATTGGGTGAAGCATGATTGATCATTATGTTGAAGTTGTCCTGAGTACTTGTTAGCCAGTACTTTCACCAAGTAATCCATAACCGCGGAAAACACGGCTTCTCGAGAAGATTATCCCTGCAGGGTTGCACCAATTTGGCCGTACACGCAAGAATAACCCGCCAGATGGGATGCCTCCCACCAAGCGGGGTACTCTACACAACCAACCATTCTTCGCATCAAGCCCAAAGCACCTTGGGCGCACGGCTAATCGAGCCCAGAAGAAAATGGACCCTCATAGCACTCTAAGAACGTGTCCCCCTATATGCCGACTACAAAAGTTCCACCCTGCGCTGGGCTCGCAAAAACATGCATGCGGCAAATAGAAAGCACGAACTAAATGAGATGATTTGGACGAGATGCGAATCAGGTCAAGTTGAGGGGGGCGCCCATACTCGCTTCCCACATGCGGGTAGTGCGCTCATCATGGATCAGTAGACAAGACCCTTTTCCTATTAGGGTCGACACTAGCAGGCTCCAAAACCTCTCATGGGCCTCCTGCCGGTGCCTTATCATCAAATTATTATTACCATTAGCAATTAACAGGATTGATTGATTAACAGTCGAGCCCCGGTACAAATTAATAAGATAGCAAAAGTAGTAACCGACAACAGACTCGAGTAAAAGCAACCCTAAGCATGCTAGATAAGAACAGGCACAAGCAAAGGCTGTAGGTATGGAGGTGAGGCAATATCATGGCTCAAGGTATCATGTGATGGGTTCGGAGAACAAGCATCGAATCATAGGGCTAGCAGAAATAGACAAAAAGGATAGTATCGACAACAAGTGTGGAAGGGAACTCGATGATTCATGTGAGTGATAACTTGCCTGGCAGCTCAACAGCCGGGTACTGAGCTAGGTCATGGGTAGTGGTGTCGTAAGGATCGTCGGTCTCAACGTAGTCGTCGTCTATTCGAGAAGAAGCAAACAGACAAAACAGGAATGTAAACAATCATTGCCATGGCATTGTGCACAATCAATATGATGCATGACAATTTAATAGTGCAGCAAAATAAACTGGCTAACATGATAGCACAAATTAAATGGACCCATATGCAAGGGTTGCATATGGAGAAGGATCCATTGAAATAAGTGGAACAAATGATTTACAATTATCTATTAGGTGATAGTTGTTATCATGATGCATGCATGATGATGATGACAAGATAACAACAAAATAACAAGGATAGGTGCAAAGGAAAAAGAATAAAACAAGTTTGGAAATTATTTGTTAATTTTGGAAAGTTTTGGTTACTTAGACATGCCACACAACAATTATTGTTTTCATCAAGTTAGAGTGTGCAAAACAATTTACAAATTTTATATTTGAAAAGGTTATCAAATTTTAGTTGGATTACATGTTTCACATTTTAAAATTGGACTTAGGATTAATTAATTATGAATTAAACAATATTAAACAAGTTTTAATTGAATTAAACAAGATTTAAAATGTTTAGGCAATTTAAATTGTTCAAACCAGGAAACAAATTTTATATTTGAATAGAACATTCAAAAAGGTGTGAAAAACATATTTTATTTGTATTTATTGGATTTATAAATAATTAGTTATGGAATTTACAAATTAACATTTGAATTATTTAAATTTGAATTTTAAATGCATTTGAAGTTTCTAAAACAGTACACAAATTGAATATTTGGAAAGGTTATAAAATTTGGAGCAATAAACATATAAAGTTTGTATTTATTGGATTCATATATTAAAAGTTATTGATTTATGAAGTTAGGGGTTTATTCTGCCATTTAAAAAGAAAAAGAATTTAAACAGATTTGTTTCAAAACCGTTTGTTACCGCAACGGGGTCTACCCCAGCCACTGCCTCGCGGGCCCGTGGCCAGCGTGGCGAGGCTAGAAGATGAGGTGGCGCAGCGATCCGCTGACGGGTGGGCCCTAGTGCGCCGTGCGGGAAAATAACCAAAAGGGGGGCCTAAACCGCGGAGTGGGGGATCGAACCCACTACCTACGGTGCGCGCGGATGGTGCGCTACCACTGCGGCCTGCTCGTGTTTGTGTGTTAGCAGAAGCAGCGAACAGGTTAACGTGTTATTTTTGACAGGTAAGTTATCTGAATGTTTTTCTCCTGTGCATGCGGTACTGACAGAGATCGATCGACGGAGTCGTGGCCTCCGGCGTCGGCTGCTCGCGGCCGGGACACGCGTACGCTGCGCACAGCGGAGAGGAACAAGGGAGGGAGAGATGCGAGGGAAAGGAGAGGCTCACAGCGAGGGAAGCGAGGAGGAGCAGCGACCGATCACGACGACGACTCGACAGAGAGCAGCAGTAGCAGCGGCGGACGTTTCCGGCGACGGCGGCGAGGCTATGGATCTCCTCAGGCCTCACGGTGGTGTCGACGGCGAAGAGGGGACTGGGGGCTATCCATTCCCGCAGCTAGTGCACGGCGCCAGCCATCGGAGACGGCGACCGCTGCCGGAGTTCAGAGAGAGGCGCGGCGAGCTTCAGAGGTTCAGAGAGAGGCGCGGTTGGGGAGGATGAGAGGGGAAAACGGCGGCGCTAGGGTTTAGAGGAGAGAGGCTAGGGCTAGCCAGCGGAGGGGAGCTACTTAAGGAGGTAGAGGCCATGTACGGCGGCGCATCCAGCAGAGGAACAGAGATCGTGCGGTGGCGCCTGCGTTCGTACGCCACGAGGAAGACGACAAGCGGGGGTATCGGGCCAAAGGAATAAACGGGCTGGGCTGGTTTAGTTGCTGCTGCTGCCTCTCCTCTCCTTTGCAATTTTATTTTTTTCTGTTTTATTTTTTTTGTAGATTGCTTTGGAAGAAAAAGTTAAGGTTTTAGTTAGTAAAAAAAATTACAGAAAAATTAGTTTAGCCTTGTTATGTAATTAGAAACCATATTGTAAGATTGGATTTCAAAAATTGAGATTTGAGATGATAGTTTGTATTGAACCCAAATTAGAGGAATTTTCATATTAATAAACCATTTATAAAACATGCATTTAAATAGGGTCACCCCTAGGGTTTTTGGAATGAATTAGAGGGTACAAAAGTGTGGTGAACTTTTATGGTTTCAAATAGGTACTGACTTTAAAGGATTGGTTTGAAATGGAAGATAATTTAGGAGTTAATGACTTGAATTAATTGGTTGGGATATTGGTTTGATTAAAACCAACACTTTGAGAATTGACCATTAATTGAATTATTTGGAAAACAAGAAAATGTTTTGTTTTGCAATTCTTTGTTTGAAAAGATTGTAACAGACAAGTGTGAAAACAAGGTTTGATTCATTATGAAAACAATGCAACAGAAAAATAAAATGAGTATGATGCCATGATGCATTGCATAAATTAAACAAGGAAATAAAACAACTAGGGTGTTTTCATACTTGGATGTTACACCCGCTCCCACTCGCTCTATGTATTTCCCCTCCGAAGACCAAACCCTAGCCGACGGGCCGCCGCCACGCGCCGTCGTTTCCGGCCCCCTTACAGCAAATGGATGGCCCCATGTGCTCCGCCATCGCCTCCTACGCCTCCTGGACGAAACTCGCTTGACGGGAGTGGCCGAGTCGCCAGAATCGGGTTCATCTTCCTTGTCACCTTCGAGCTGCCTCCGCGCCATTGCCGGCTACTCCGACCTCGCCTCGCTTCCTCGACTACCCCAACACGCTCACGGTGAGCTCCTGAGCACGCCGGTGCTCTTTCCTCGCTTCCTACCCCTTTGTACCGTTCCGCAGCCGTGCAGCTGCTCCCGCCGCCGCGCGGATGGACGCTGACGAGCCTCCAGCCAACTCCAACGGCGCCGCCACCTAATGGCTCGCCTTGAGCCCCTGTACCGAGTGAACCGCACCCCTCGGGCCAATTCGTGCTCGGTCGAGCGATTGCTCGCCGGCAGAGCCAATTTGGGCGTTGATGACGTCATCCCCACATATTTGTTCTTGATTCATCTATACTTCTCTTCTTGGCATGGGTTTTACAAAAGAGTATGACCCTGTGCATTCCCCATGATCTCTGGATTTTCCGGAGCATGTTCTTAGTCTTTAGTTGATTCCCTACTTTTGTCCATCGTGTGGGAACAAAGTTGCATATGTGTATTGGAGTCTTCCAATGCATTCTCTCTTGTGTTCCGTCAGAACGTTCCACCTTGGAATCTAAGGAGAAACAAACTCCAATACTTCGTTCATCTCTAGGACCAGGTCAAAGTTTTGTAATTCACGGAATAAAGAAGTTTCATTAGCTTATATTATGTTCTACCTTCGAGTATCACATTCTTCTATATCAAGAGGTAGTGACTAGTTTCATGGCCTTATTGATGAAGTGGTGCTCTTACACGTCTTCGCTCACCCTTCCTACAAGATGAAATGCTCGAGAATGTTGGGTGTGTGTATCGAGGTGTGCATCAGATATTCCTAGCAATTCTCATTACTTCAAAAAATCTAAGAAACATATGTATCCTTCTTAGCACTATTGTTCACGCGGTCTTTACTTAAAGTTGACCGTGTTACCAAATCTGTTCATTCCGGTGCACATTCTCGGTCAGAGAGTTAGGTTCACACCAATGCTCTCAAGACCATATCAGTTGCTTTGAAAAGAAAGACCCCTTACAAACTCCGAGACATACCGGTAGGTTGTGATATTCTAGTTGTCTTTCTAGAAGTGTCACCAGGTTCTTACCTGACCGTAATGTCTAAGCAAGGGGTAATTTGAACTACTCATTTCTCTAAGAAAACAGTGCTAGATATCCTGAACTAGTTGGTTGAGCTTAAACAATAAATTGGAGAGTTGAAAGACATGAGCTCTTCCTGACTTGTTCCTTTACAACGAGATGTCTAGTTTTCCTCGTGTTGAAGCAGGATAGTAACTCCCTAGTGGACATGCTATCATCCTAACCTTTGATTTTATTTGGGGTATCATTAGATCAAGTTCAGCTTCAAGGACTATCTTGATGGTGTTTCCACTCATGGTGTTTTGCCCGAGTAAACCTTCATGTCCTTTAGTCTGACCAATATTTTGCCTTGATCATAGATCATATGAACCCTTCTCCTTGGAGTGTTTGATAAGGGTGTTGATGAACCCAACGATGACATCCTTGTTTTCTCCATGATTAATGAGGTTCATGTTGAACAATTTTCACTAATGTTGGAAACTTTTGAGAACTATCTTTGTGTCATCACGAAGTTGTGTTCTGGATGTTCGAAGTAACTTACCCCGGTTCATGTGCTTATGGTGAAAGTGGTCGCCATGGACTCAAGTATAGTTTTCTTGTTCCCTCAGGAATAATCCCAAGTCGGTCATGCATGTGTGGTCTATTCTTGATATGCTAGGTTATACCTCCATCTCTTGAAGAAGTTTCCATCCACATTAAGCCACTGACTGATCATTCATAAAAGAGAAGAAGTTTAAGCACTTTGTTGTCTTTTTAATCGTTTTCCCAACAAGGACTCCGATGTGTTTTGTTGCAAGTAAACCATGTAGGTGCAACCGTCTTCCACAAGTTGCCAACACATCAGTTCTACAATCTCGCTCATCTTCTTGAGCGTGGAATCATAGTCCATATCTTGAGAATCCAATAAATATATCTTGTGGTTACCCGGTGCAACCTATTTGATTAAACATACTGAATCTTACTTATAAATCCACTAACCAGAGTTGAATCTCAAGCATCAATGATGGTTGGTGTTTCCTCAAGGCTATTGAATTAGGTCTTTTCAAAATCCGGCTCGGTTGATGTTGTGGTTGACACAATTAGCCAGAAGGCCTAACGTTATACTCCTTCGAATCAGCAAGAACAACCACTCTTTGTGAGAATGATTGTGTTACTCATTCTAACAAGTTTCCCTCTCCGTTCTTCCAATCTGAAGTTTAATTTTCACTTGATGACCTATAGAAGGCTTGTCATTAGCCTGATATAGGTATCCAGAACGTCTAGGAGAACTTGGAAGTTGCTTTGTTCAATGTCTCTTTATTAAATTCTCCAAACCTTTGTTTTAGTGGAAACAAGTGCATCATGAGAACCATCTCGTGGTATTTCATAACCGCCATTGACCAGTCCCCTTTTTCAAGTTGTTTGTACTCAAAGTTCTGTTCAGCTCACACATTGTGTGAATTTGTCAGTCACTCCAGCCATGGGATCTTAGCCATGTGGTATACGTATTGTTACGTGAAATCCACAATAGGAAAGAGATTCCTCATTTTCTTCCTGTGTTTCAATCCCCATTGGTTACCCAACCTTATGGTGTGACCAAGAGTTCCTCCTTCATTACGGTGTTCCAACTTATTTTGGTTACTCATCCTCTGCGTCCACCCCGAAGAGTGAAACTTCCTCTGTTTTCAAACTTTCTCCGATGTATGATTTCAATGTGTTCTCGTGTTTCCCTCGTCTACGGATATTATGTTTTGGTATCCAAGACAATACTTTCCATCTTGGTATTCAACTTCAAAGAAACCTCGATGTCATAAGTTGTCCAACCTTTCTTTTCCAAAAGGATTTAATGTCTTGTGCAAAGATCATATTCTAAATCCTTTCAAGAACATTCATCCACAAACTTGAAATCTTCTCCTATTCCCTCCGTTACCTTAATGTGTTTCATGCATGATAACTCAACAGTTCTTAATGAACATTCCTGTCATGAGTTATCCATGAGATAATCGATCTTCGTGAAGATCAATACCTAAGAGTTTTCCCTCTACCTAAGGTGTAGCCGCTGGATATCTTCGCAAGTGCGACGGATCAACCTCTTCAAGAAGTTTTCGAGAAGATAATTCAAACCGGTATTCCGTCTTTCTTTCTCCTTCGGGAATCTCGGGGCGAGATTCTTGTAAGGGGGGTAGTTTTGTAACATCCCAAATTTGCTAAATTAGGGTGTGTGGTGTTGTGTTCATCTCATACATGCATTAAACAAAAATTTAATCATGTTTGAAACAATTTAATTTTTGAATTTAAATAAAAATTGAGAAAATTCCACAAATACTACTTAATGTGGGTTTCAAAATTTTGAACTAAAATATATTTCAATTTCACCAAAACAAAACATGGTGAGGTTGGAAATTTTGTGAGGTTTCCAAATATCATTTTTGCAAAAAAGCCCTCAAAACTTTATTTTTGCTTCTGTTTTCAAAGAGAAAATGACCTCTTCGTATTTTCCAAAGTTTCAGTTTTTTTTTTGAAAAACGGGTGTTTTGTTTCTTCCTCCTCCCGCCAGTAGATGAGCTGGCTGTCGACGGCTCCCTCGCCACGTCCTGCTTGCCCTCCTACGCGGATAAGAGGAGCGCGGCGACGTCCGCATCGCTCTCTCCTCCCTCCTCCTCGCCCCGCTCCCACTCGCTCTATGTATTTCCCCTCCGAAGACCAAACCCTAGCCGATGGGCCGCCGCCGTGCGCCGTCGTTTCCGGCCCCCTTTCAGCAAATGGATGTCCCCATGTGCTCCGTCATCGCCTCCTACGCCTCATGGACGAACCTCGCTTGACGGGAGTGGCCGAGTCGCCGGAATCGGGCTCATCTTCCTCGTCACCGCCGAGCTGCCTCCGCGCCATTGCCGGCTACTCCGACCTCGCCTCGCATCCCCGACTACCCCAACGCGCTCACGGTGAGCTCCTGAGCACACCGGTGCTCTTTCCTCGCTTCCTCCCTTTGTACCGTTCCGCAGCCGTGCAGCTGCTCCCGCCGCCGCGCGGATGGACGCCGACGAGCCTCCGGCGACCCAACTCCAGCGGCGCCGCCACCTAATGGCTCGCCTTGAGCCCCTGTACCGAGTGAACCGCACCCCTCGGGCCAATTCATGCTCGGTCGAGCGATTGCTCGCCGGCAGAGCCAATTTGGGCATTGACGAGGTCATCCTGACGTCATATTCCTTTTTCTTAGTTATCAGAAATGTCTAATAATTCCAGAAAAGAATTAATCTTAATAATTCAATAACTAATGTTTTGTAAGTCAGAACAATATAAAAAAAATATGGAAATGTTCAAAAAAATAAACTCCATATGGATATGTCATTTTCATACATGTTTGACAAAGTTCAAAAATGAGCATTATTTAAATATTGTTTAAATCATAAAGAATGCAGAAAATAAGTTTTTATTCAATAAAATCTGAAAATTACAAGTTATATACCAAAATGTTCAAAATGAAAAATGCAATCTATGTTTTCAAACCCATTTGAGCACTTTAAATTGTACTCACTTCCAGAATCGCCCGAAACACCCTCCGGGGTCTATTTCGGGCTAATTTCAGTAAACTTGCATAACTATCATATGAACCCTAGCAACCCATTGAACATGTTTATGACTTTATTTAAGTGCATTAACTTGCTCATGCATATATATTGCGTATTGTATCGATGCCATGTTTGATTGTTGTTCTTCTCTTCGGTGTTGTTCCCCCTTGGTAGAACGTGACTCCGAAGTGAAGGCCAACAACTCCAATGACGAATACTTTGTCTTAACCGACATGTCAAGCACCTATTCCAGAAGATATCTTTATCTGGTTTTCTTAAGCAAGGCAAGCATAACCTCTTATCTGCTCATATATGTTTTCCAACGTCCTTTGATTCTCGTACTTTGCATTCGATTCCAAATTATTTGATGCTAGTAGATATAGTTCGCCTATATACTGCATTGCCTCAATATCCTGATCCATTGCTCCTAGCCGCCATAGATTTGCTTGTGAGCATCGCTAGAGCCTCATATCTGCTTCTCTTAGCTTTACATGTTTGTTACCTCTGCTCCATCCGTTTGATGAATCAGAGCTACGATAACCTAGTATGATATGATGACGTGGTAAGATGAGCATTGTGTGGTTAATTTGAGTAAGGCGTGGATAGAAGGCCACTTGGGAAGTGGTTGTTTGTCCTGTACTTTCCAACCCTAGGATTAAGGTCTCGCCACGAAAGCCAAGACTGAGCGTGCAACCACACGCGCGAGCCAATGAACCTCGCCCGACTAACTAACTTGTTTGGCTCTATCCGTGAGTCACGTAGTTTGGGAGTTCCATCTGCGTGTGAGTCAAAAAACATTTGGAGGTGTTTAGGGCATGACCGGGACAAGTGATGGACTTACACGGATCTTGATCCCGACTCACAGAACATGTGCCGTCATGAGGTGGCCAACTCCCTGTTGACGGGGTGGCCCTGTTTGGATTGACTCATGGATATGGTCGAGGAAGGTAAAGGTCGGAGCCAACCACCGTCTATGGCGCTCCATGGGAGTCGGAGGGTACGTGTGGGCAAAGTGTACCACCCTGCAGGGATAAATCTTTCGGAAAGCCGTGTCCACGGTTAACGAGGACTTGGTTGAAGACACGAGGTCATAGACAACTTGAACGTGACGTAAAAGATGTTGACAATGATTGAAGGCTGCCTCCTCAGAGATGCCGAGAGGGGTGATCCTTGTAGAATGTGAGATGCTGAGAAATGACATTGGTGGAATGAAAATATGATGATTTCAGTAGTTGAGTAGCTTTCTCGTCTGTTTTGAAAACACTCCTTGAGACGTGCTATTCTTCCTCAATTTCGAGAAATAAATCTTGCTTTACGCAAAACAACCTTCATAAAACCTTTCTGAAAATAGCAGATATATAATAGGTTAACTAAGTCTTGTTGAGTACCTCCCGTACTCAGGTTTTCTTAAATTTGGTTCAGGTGAAGATCTCACTTCAGTGGTGGTATTTCAATGTGGACATCAACGAGTAGTTTGGGGTTCCCAGGTAGCAGCCTGGAATCTATGGGCTGGAACGTCGCCTTATGTTGCGGCCTCTTAGGCCTTTTTGGTTCTTGTTGACTAGCAACATAACTTGCCTTCCGTTGTCTGATGTAATGTTGGGTCGTGTGACCTCCGTTTGTAAGCTATACTCTAGTAATACCTGTTTGTTACAGCTTCCATGTCTAGAGTGCTGCTTTGATCGGTTGTTGGTTTCGAGCTCGTTGTTATATAGTTTAGGCTATGTCTGCATAGTTGTCGCAATCAAGGGGTTGTGGAGACGATGATCCATTTCCGAGCACGCCTGCCGATGTGATTTGGCCTGGGGCTTGGTAACCCAGTAACCCTCGATTTTTATTGCACTTTTTGGACACATATCATCTCTGTATAGCTTTGGTCACGTCCCTTCAGTTTCATACGATTCGTGGACGCTTTGATATGCATAGTTGGTTATGACTAGCATGGACACAAGGAGTAGTAGTACGATGGTGATCCGGCCTGCGTGCCGATGAATCCGGTCTTCCTGCCATTGTTTGTTGCAGCCGAGGCTGGTAACCCTGAAACCCTTGTGGGTCCATGACTAGGAGCGCATAACAGCATGTATATCTCTGGGTCCGAGGTCTGACACCTACACAAGCAAAGTCATAAGGTTTATGGAATCCCAATATAATCGTATTTGATGGAAGTAAAACATTTAGAATTGATCAATGATGATATACGAAGAGTGTGCGGAGCTATGACCACTAAAGTTGAGTTCATGCTCTGTTCGAGACAAACAAATGCTCCCCATAAAAAGAAAAGATAGAGAATAAAATGTGGTGTAGTTAGGCTTGTTTTCCAAATAATATTTATTGTAACTAAGTCGATGGATCACATAGATGTTTTTTATTTAGCTTTGTTATGAATGATTTAAGTATTATTTTTAAATAGATAAGGATAGTAATGTGTCAAACTTGTGGTGCTTCTTTGGGGGTTGAAGAATTCAATGAATGCTTGCGAGCTATTGGTGCTTTATGTTTCTAGGTTAGCCATAAAAATATAATCTAGCTAAAATACATGGTTAACCATGAAAAAATAAGCTAGCTAAAATGCATAAAATGAGTATTGTTCTTAAAAAAATATCTTTACATATTGAAGCAAATCTATTAAACCTTGTACTTAACATCTTCAAAGTCCGCATAAGAAAACAAGTGCACCTATGGATAACAAGTGGGGGGGGGGGGGGTAATTTGACTCGTGGGAGTTCTTGAGGCAACCCCATTGTTCCCAAATGAAACTACTTTCTTAAATATCATATCTGTGATCATAATATCCAACCAAGTATAATACACATCACTTTGTTTGAGGAGTGGATCATAATCTCACTAGGACACATATAGTTTATTTAATGGAAAGTACAACAAGTTAATACAATATCTTTAAAACTACACCTACACATTGTCCATCTGGTTTGTGTGTGTGCGTGTGTGTGTGTGAAAATGGGTGCATATATAGAGAGCTTTTGAGCCGTGTGGTTTAAAGAAGAAGCCCAGATATACAAAGACAAGACACATTATGTTTAGTGAGTTAGTCACCATAGTATTTGAGAGTTGAGGAAATTTGCCTCATTTTTATTTTGTTAAAGTCATGTTTCGAAGAGATATAAAACATAGTGTGCCACACACAGTTCCATAAATATATGCAGATTTGGGAGTCATTAGGAAGCGAGCAACTAGATATCTGATGCCGGATCGATGCATCTAATATACAACAATACTCTAAGGTTAGCTTGGATGCATGTCGTGAATAGACATGATCCTTTTATAACCAAGTGAAAATAGAATTTCTTATTTTAAAAGACCATAGAAGCAAGTGTAATTAGAGCTATATATTTAGCGAGGCTAGATATTTGGTCATTCGGGTGCACCACAACTCTATTTTGGAACACTCTGACTTGGTGGAGCGCTAAATCTATATGCTAAAAAATAGTGACGTATATGCAAAGATTTTTGTTGAATGTTTAATGTCTAGTAGTGAAAATACAAAAATTGACCACGGGTCGGATGTGGACGGTATTATACTTTTAGCACACTAAGACTAGTCACAGTAGGTCGTATCGTATATGATACTATCTCTATATAATACATGATATTATGTAGCAAAATTTATTGATTTGTAGAATCTGAATGGAAAATTGTGTAGAAGACTTCTAGAGCAATGTTTTACGATAAGGTATCTCTACATATAATATCACTATTATCACTTTCATCATCTAGTTTGCACTCAGACTTTATAAGGAAAGAGAAAATACATTTTGTCCTATCCAGGGGTAATCTCATGACCAGACTCTGCTAGTACGATCCTAATATTTTCAAGAAGTTTATGCGCATAATCACATTCTCCCTCACAAGGAGGAAAAAAGAGGGCATTAGAGTTCTACCTTGCTATAATTTGGACTTCTCGCTAAAATAAAATAAGTACAATAATTTATTGTTTATTTTGCAAACAAATGCTACATAAGGTAACTCCTAATATGAAATATCGCCAAGAAATATTGTCCCTTCAAAAAGTGAAAAGAGTGAGCTCCCTTTTCAAAGTATTCTCATTTGAGCAGGAGTCCCTCTTTTCAACTTTCAAACTTAGAATCCATCGTAAGAAATTTGATACAATCCAAACTTAGGAGTCCCCCACAGCCGCAAAGGCGCACACCCTCCTCCTTCAACCCGTACACGCAAGAAATTTGATACAATCCGTTGTTGTCAAATGAAACCAGCTTCTTGCATATTAGATGTGTGATCATAATATCCGCCAAAGTACAACACACATCACATGTTTGAGGAGTGGATCATAATCTCACGAGGACCCATCATGCATGTAGTTTATTTAACGCTACGTCGGCCAAGCCAAGAGGCGATCTTTAATGCTACACCTACACATTGTCCAGCTTGTTGGTGCATATATATAGCTTTTGCACCTTGTGGTTTATAGAAGAAGCCTAAATAAACAAAGTTATACAAGTTATGTCCAGTGAGTTATCCATCATAGATAGTACTTCAGATTCGAGATAATTAGCTTTATTTTTCTTTAAGTCGTGTTCCGAGGAGATACAAAACACAATATGAGACCCCACACGCTATCCGAAATATGCTAGATTTGGGAGTCATTAGGAAGCGATAAGCTACAAGCTGATGGAGCTACGGTTGTGCATCTAGCCTCCAACATAGCTCTTAGATGCCTTGATGCATGTCGAGAATAGATATAGATTGAAAAACTCGACCTTTTGAAACCATGAGAATGGTTATAGACCGAGAAACGCGACCTTTACAAAATAGCTTCCGGAAGGAGGTAAGAAGAGGAGCACTATTTCGGTGTGCGATTTTCACTTGGCCAGGATTTGAGCTTCTCCGCTAAGAGAAATCAGTTGACCATTTCTATGTTTATCTATACCTCTTATAAGAGCAAACCCCACTAAGAGATCATTTAATTTGTCTATCTCGACATGCAGCGTGTCCACATCGTCGCTTAACCACAGCCGTTCTATTCCCATTTCCATCCGTCCATCGTGGTGTTCTGATCATGACAACTATGGCCAGCCAGCTAGGTGATCCCGTACACAGCTGTTCCCGTACAATATCATGTTAAAAAAAAGCTCCCAAATGTCCCGCTATGACACGTACGGGTGAACTCCTCCAGTTCTTCCAAAAACCAAACGGCTGCACACCTTTCTCCCCTCACGATCTCAAAAATAAATGAATGTAGTGAAACTGATGAAGCAGTGACGGGTTCTTCATTTTTCTCTGCTTTATTATAGCCTCACCTCTCGCCATACAAATGGTCGCGCCTTTTTTTTTTTGAACGGGGTTGGGGTCCAGAAGGACCCCTGATCTTATAGCTGTCGGCAGAGCACTTTTACAAAGAGGGCCTTGTCAAAAAAGAGGGTGACAAAAAGACCCATGGCAATTACAGTAAGGTCCCTAAAAAGAAAGCGAAAAACGCGATCGAGTCCAGCAAGACCTCCAGCTCCTGCTCCGCCGATCTTCCTCAGGCGTCGGCAGCGATCAACCACGACACGACCGGGGACGTAACCACTTGGTGTGCCGCGGCGGGAGCAGAACGCCACCACGCAGACAGGCCTCCTGAAACGGAGGTTAGAATCCTTTCGCCAGCCCACATGCGGCGGCGACCAAGGCGGGAGTGGCCGCCCTCCGGCCTGTTGAAACGACGATGAACTCAACGCCGTTGATAGACTCCCTGAAGCCGAACCTGCAAAACAAACGCAGTGGAACACCGATGAAAGGCTCGATGCAGGAGGGGCTCTGAGATCACCCCGCCCCCCTTCCAGCCGGGGTCGAACGAAGCAGCAGAACGGCATGGCTCTTCTCGTCTCCACAACGACAAGCTCCCGCAGCCCACCAATCGAACCACCACACCAGGAAGGAGTAGATAACCCGAGCTTATTTGAACTGCCCGAATCCTTCCTTTCCACCACCGCCATCTTCCATAGATCGCCGGCAGCGTAGATCGGGGATTCCTCTCTGGCGTCGCCCGAAAACGCACAGAGCAGGAGCGGTATAGCGCCGAACAGCAAAGCAAACAGCAACGAAAACACAAAGACTACATCTAATCTACCTCTATACACGATGGGCCGGCACCCTACACCATCACTCGACCTACCAGCGCATCCGCCGGCGGCGAGCGAGGCCGGATCTACACCGGAACGGTTGACTCTCAACGGGGGCGCTCTACGGGAGGAAAGGGGAAAAAAGCCCAGACGGCGGCAGGTCTTAGTCGACGGTTCTAAGATGGTCGCGCCTTTTGCGCCTATGCATCTCTCCGTGGTGACTTCATTGCCTCATTTCTTTGTGAGCCATCGCATCTCTGGAGCAGCTCTCTATGGCCGTCTCTGCTCGCATGTGGCTCTTCTTCATCTTCTCCTCCTCTTTATAGGCACGTCATATCTCTCAGCCATCATCGCAGCATTGGCGTCCACGCTGGAGTTGTGCCATCTTGGCCTCTACTTGCTGTCACCACGAGCCCAGTATCACTATAATTGCTTCCACAATTTTGGTTTGTGTACATCACTGTTTTCTACAATTGCTGGTAGAAAGAACTAGGTGCCGATTTTAACCATATCATGCCTTTTATCTTTCTGTTTTTCTCTATTAGTAATTTTTTTTGTAGCCACCAATTTCTAATCATTGCACAGTTCACTCAAGTTCTGCATTCGCAGAGAATATTGTATATTCCAACATATATGGAAGTCTCTGAAGTGTCCTCTAGAAGCTTACCATCTGTCACACCAGCCAAAATTATTTTTAACTAATGAGGATCCATCGAATCATGCATGGATCTTTCCTGGCTCAATTCCATATGTGGTCATATAATTCAACTACACCTACATATCCCGCAGCAACGCGCGGGGTTTTATTCTAGTTTTACTGTACAATACAAGGCAGAAGTCACACATGGAAAAGCGAGCTCCCTTTCCAAATTATTCTCTTTTGGCTCAGGAGTACGCTTTTCCAAATTCCAAATTCGAAATCGACCGGAGACCACGCTAGAAACCCCACGGCCGCAAAAAGGCGCACGCGCTCCTCGGCTGCTCCTACCGGTAACCCCACCCCCGCACGAGGTCGGAACCGAGAGCGGCGGCGGCGGCGCTCCACACCAATGGCGCGCTGCAGCAACGGGCTCCTGGGCCTGCTCAACGCCGGAGTGCTAGTCCTCTCCCTCGTGGTCCTCGGCGGCGGCATCTGGCTGAGCCACCGCGCCGCCACCACCGACTGCGAGCGGTTCCTGGAGCGGCCCGTCATCGCGCTCGGGGTCCTCCTCCTCGCGCTCTCCCTCGCGGGCCTCGCGGGGTCCCTCTGCCGCGCCTCCTGCCTCCTCTGGCTCTACCTCGTCGCGCTCTTCATCCTCATCGCGCTCCTCCTCTGCTTCACCGTCTTCGCCTTCGTCGTCACCAACCGCGGCGTCGGCTCCGTCGTCTCCGGGAGGGGCTACAAGGAGTACCGCCTCGGGGAATACTCCACCTGGTTGCAGCGGAGGGTCGAGAACTCGGAGAACTGGGCTAAGATCCGGAGCTGCCTCCAGGACGGCAAGGTCTGCCGGGAGCTCGGGGCCAGGAGGGAGACGCTGCAGCAGTTCGTCACCAACAACCTCTCCCCGATCCAGGTCCAATGCTCCCACTGCTCTTCCCGTTCTGTGTATCTCTATCCGTTTTCAGATTGCTAGTATGACCAGTTTTTTGGGGGTCGGTGCAGACTTGTTATTAGCATTTTTAGTTTGAAAAATAAGACCGCTGTGGATTGGATTTATATTTGGGGATAGGAATCGATTGATCTCCGGGGATATGAAAAATTAGGTGGGTTTGTGCATGGATCAGTTATAGTTTTCAATTATGAAATTGAAACCACATTATCTCATTGAAGACTTAGTGCATCTGAGATTTGCCTTCGCTGGAGGTGTTCTCTTTGGATTGTCAATTTAGCTCTTGCCAAGTGCAAATACACGGTGTGTCTTACCTGAATATAATGTTCTTTCTCTACGCGCAGACCACTGGTACTACACTTTTTCTGTCTTCCTAAGCGCTACTATCTGCATTTTAGTGCTATTCACGGTAGGCCTGATCACGCCAACCCCATGTGTGAAGCTTCTGCCATTTAGACTTTAGGGAATCACTATATTTTTCCAGTGCAATGTACTGATACGTGATCTTTGGTCTGCCCCTGGATAGTGCATCTGTGCGTCAACGATACTCTTACATACAGACCACTACGGATCTTTTTAATATATAATATGCATCTGTGCATTGACTCCAGGCTTTGAGTTGTTTTATCAATATAGTATTGTTGTTAAACTGCTAGGTTGTGTTTTCTTTAACTAACACAGCTATGTTATGTTCAGTCCGGATGCTGCAAGCCCCCAACTGGATGCAACTTCACCTACCAGAGTGAGACAATCTGGATCAAACCTCCTGGCCTGAACTCTACCGATGACCCCGACTGCAACACATGGTCAAATGATCAGAATGCCCTCTGCTACGACTGTCAGTCATGCAAGGCCGGAGTGCTCGCTAACCTGAAGAATGACTGGAAGAAGATCGCCACCGTCAACCTCATATTTCTCATCTTCCTCATCGTGGTCTACTCTGTCGGATGCTGCGCTTTCAGGAACAACAGGCAGGACAACTCGTACCCAGCCAGGAAATGAGTGTGTGGATATGCTTAGGTAATTAGGCCCGTGTTCAGAGCTAATGATTGGCTCATTGTCGTGTGTGAAGCATATCTATCATCTGTCCTACATCTCTGATGGTGTGTGAACCATAGATATACCTTACATGCTTGCTATGTTTGCCCTTGGATACATCATCTATGGAGGCTTCTATTACCATGATATGTTGATAAGTCATCTCTGTTCTTTCTTTGCCTGTTGCGTTGCAAGTACCTGTTCTTGAACTTCTTTCCAATGCATTGCTGAGCCTCCATGGATTCTTGCAACTAGGAACCCTATAGAGCGCACTTAATTTTGCAGGTTTCTGCAGCGTTCATGAACGGAATCTGCCAAGTGTAGGTACAGTACTTATTTTATTGGCAACAGGTGCTTGCTTTGATCCGCATCTAGGGAAATTTTGTCCCATTTCATCAAAGATGGCTTAATAATGTGCATGCCCTGGTCTATTGCCCTACAGAGGTGGGTACATCATTAAGTCTTTTTAACCTACTTCCTCTTTGTTACTACCAATGTTAGTCACCTATTAACCATGTGTCATTAGTACCTTCAAATTTTCAATGGCTCAAGTTTCAAGTTTGTCTTGGTATACTCAAATGCCAGTCAACATATGCTGAGTTGCGTGCATAAGATTTCATTACATACATGTGGTCCTTATCACCTTATGGACTGTTTTGCATGTTTGTTCTCCTTATGGGTGAAATGCTAATATTCTGAAGATTTACTTCCTTCATTAGTTCTAGTGTATGCCTTTACTTCTGAACAGTTAAACGCGCACTATCAATTGAAGGAAATAAAATATACTCCCTCTGAACCGAGTTAGTTGTCGCAGCCCATACATTCAATTGTGCTATGTCCAATTTAAATCCGTGTCAATTAAATGTGACCGGAGGGAGTATTTTGTCTTGGTAAAACTACAGAATCTACCTTTTTTCTTCTTTTTACATAGACGTACTAAATTCTGTATGCATGTGAGTGGGTGTACAATATTCTTACAGGAATAGGCTTTCGCACAATCTCTTGTACTCCTGGACCTGTGAAAATTGACTATAGTTAATTTGCTACCTGTTCTCCACGCAGCCGTTAACAGTTACTGCATTTTTAAGACAGTACGTATCAGTAATTCATAAATTAATTTATTTTGGAGTATGTTGTCATCATTCCTTTCCAGGGTTCTTTGGTAGTAAACACTAAATTATGCGGTATTGCATTTGCAATGCCATGTTGATGATAGATTTCATATAAACAATCATGAGCATCTCTAAATCTGTAGTATCTGTATGCAAGTGAAAGTTACAGGTAGTGAGAAATCCTGCAGATGCTCTGATATGTTGGCGTAAGCGACTAACAGCCACCCCTAATTATCATTTTAACATTGATCGGACCTTTCGGAAGGACGACACAACCTCCTTCACCACTAGCCAAGTGAGTGCATGCCCCTAATTATCATCGTGCATGCAGGGAGACAATGTAACTCTTTGATGAAAATGCCGATCACCCTACCACCACTATCTGAAGAACAACCACAGGTAGCATCCCTCTCTTATACTTAATTATGTCTCCGTATCTTCACACAGACATTGACACCGTGAATCACTCCATGCCCATTTAGCAAGTATTAGTTAGTAGAGGACACAACACATGAATTACTAGTTAGTAAGTGTACCCACTGTACTTTGCAACATGTGCGTCGTTTGTTTTGCATCTAGGGTTATTTTGTCTCACTTCATCAAAGATGGCTTATGAACGTGTGTTGCCTTGGGCTATTGGCACATTGCTGGGTACATCATGAAGTTTTTTGTTAACCTTACCCTAGTTGTTACCGGTGGTATTCACCTATCAACCATGTGGCATTATGTACCTTAAAATTTTCAGTGGCTCAAGTTTCTAGTCCATCTTGGTCTATTAAATGCCAGTCAACCCAAAGCTTAGCTGCCCGTTCAAGATTTTGATACATACATGTGATCCTTATGGACTTTAAATTTTTTCCATCCTTATGGATTATGGATGAAATGCTTACCTCCTGAATAATTACCACCTACAGTTTAACTAATCTAGCAGTCATTGTAGATAAAAATATTGTGTCCGCAAAGTTTGATAAAAGTGGATGTTATCTAGACATAATTTAGTGTTAGATACATCCACTTTTGTCAAACTTTGTGACAATTAATTTGAGACGGAGGGAGAATTTTGTTTTGGTGAAAGGACGAAATGTGTCTTTTTTTTACTGTTAGCATGGATATGTTGACTGTTGATGAAAAGTAACAGAGATAATATTGTACACCCATTAAATAACTGATTTTGGATTTTAGAATCTTGCATCATCTCTTTCCAGTATTCTTTTTTAGCAACACTAGCTATACATTGCATGGCCATGTTGATGGTCGCTTACGTCAGAACAACCGTGAGCATCTCTAATAGGTAGCGAAAACTTGTGCAGGTTTTCTTAATAATGCAGTAACAGGCCTTGAAATTTTACTGCACGAGCACGATTTTAAACCATTTCTCAGTCACCTGTGGAAATTTACTATAGTTAGTTTGGTTGTTGCTCTCCAACCAGCTGTTCTCAGCTACTGCATTTGAGACAATGTATACGCCACGTGCAGTACATTAGTTGATAATTTTGTACTGTAGTAACACTAGCTATACGTTGCGTTTCATTGCGTTGCCATGTTGAGGTTGTTGACGATAGCTTTCCTATCGACAACCGTGAGCATTTCCAAATCTGTATGATAGTGAACACCAAGTAATGAGAAATTCTGCAGATTCCTCAATAATGCAGAAACCAGGTTTTTTTTTTCTTAACGGCAGAAACAGTTCTTGATTTGAACTATCCGAGCATGCATGATTTAAAAAAGACCACACTTTCGAAGCTGTTGTTTTTTCCTTCAGAGTGAAACTGAAGCCGCAGTTCATAGTTCCAGGGTTCCACAAATTCCTCTGCTGATCTATAAGAGTAGTGTCTCTTCTCCTCTCTTATGGTTGTTGTTGGTGGTACTGTTTGATAGATAGGTAGCAGAAACATGGGCACTCCTGCTGCTTAAATACGAGTCTAATTGCATGCATATGGTGTCACTAATAACACTAAAATAGTCTTTACACATATATTCTGTCTAGCACGTGTCGCCTGATTCACAATCTCTTTCTCACACATGCATGCATGATCTTTGTCGTGCCTGTCATCAAGTTATAATGGTGTGTTACCTTTTTTTTTTTTTTGATAAAGGGCTTTTATTACGTAAAAGGTTTAATCATTAACACCCGGCCTCTGCATTCTGAGAATACACACGTCGAAATCCAGAAACTGAAAAACAAATAGACGATAAGCCTAAAACAAACCGTGTGTTGGTAAAGATTCGAACCCATTTGGATAGCGGACCATATAGAACGCGCAAATGAGCAATCAAAGAATAAGTGATTGATCGTCTCATCACGAGAACAAAAAACATACTTTGAACTTCCATGCCAATCAAGTTTTTAAAGATTATCCTTTGTTAATATGACCTCTTTATGAAGATACGACGCAATTTTTTTTAATCTTCAATGGTACCTCCATAAGCTATACCTTTCTAAAAATGTCGACTGACATATCTAATTGGATCATAGCTCTATATATGGAATCTACGGAGAACATTCCGTTCTTAGTAAGTTTCCACCAGAACTCATCTTTACAAATTGACCGAAGTCAACCTCTAAACTAGCGCATCCCAGGACAAGAGTCGTGGACCAATGAGATCTCGTTTGAACGTTAGGAGGTGACGTTTGAATGACCGTAGCCACCGTATATCATGCTTATGGCGCGCAATGCTGTGTTGATGTGATGACATGCATGTCGGGGACTAGACTTAAGGCTCGATCAAAAGTATACATCGTGCTCATATTCTTCCATGATTATACATTGTCATATGCTCTGTAATCTGTATGGATGTAGAATCGACAAGAACGGCTCAAGGCGTCCACAGGAAGGTCTCCCAGGTTCATGATGGCATCAATTACTGAGATGGCTCGCGTGTCATCGTCACACAAAAATGAGCTGAAAAGTTGAAGGTACAGCACACGATGGCCGAGTACGTTCGTACTCGCGATCGTACCCAGCTGGCCGACTCGAATACATCGTCGTCGCGCATCGCATGCGGTAGCTACGTCGAAATCCTTACGTGTGGGTATGGATAGGAAGATGGACAAGTAGGACGCAAGATGTCCACGATCGAGCTAGCTTAAGGTCACTCCAGGCTTTCAAGTTTATGATGATGGTAACTTAACCACGGAGCTGGGCGGTGCTCCTGTCATAGTCACACATAAAAATAGAAAGAGAAACGGCGGAGAGCTCCGGGAGGTGAGGTGAAGACAAGAAGACGCACATGGCTTCACATGCAGCGTCAGCGCGGCCCTGGCACTTGTCAGCGGCACCGGCTCTCTGGCGACGGGAGCGGTGGACGTGCTCCGCGTCGCCGCACATGCATGCACTCACAGCTACTCCCTCAGTTCCAAAAAAAGATGACTTCCACTTTTTCATATATGCATGTATCTAGACACTAAAACATGTCTAGATACATGTATATATGGACAAATGGAAGTCATCTATTTTGGAACGGAGGGAGTACCTCTCATGTACTCCCTGCGTTTCACAATATAGGATGTTTTAAACATGAGTCTAGACATGCTTTAGTGTATATGTACACTTATTTTAGTTTGAATCTAGACAATATGTAGAACATCTAGAACATCTTATATTATGAAACTCCATTGCAACGTGTACGCAGCCGAAGTTCACGTTATAATTTTTTAATTTGCAGACAATGGATACATGCATGGCAATTTGAGTCACAGGTGAAGAGGTCAAATTACCATGTATCCATTATCTCCAATAGTTTCTATTATGGGCTACATAAAAATAAAAAATTGTTTATTTTATTTAGATTTGAAACACTATACTCAGATATGTATATTTGTGATTTTTTGTAACTCACGTTCAAAATATTTCAACATAAAAATTTGAACGTTTGTATAATACATCACTGAAAACACTCGGGACCTTTTCACATTTTTTGAAACTTTCGAATATGATTTTGATTATTTTTTAAATACATGAAGCCCTACACCCTACATGGCTGGTATGTATGAGAGAAGTTTTATCGAAATATCTTGTTATCCATTATCTACACAAAGAAGAGAAATATAAGGATAAAAAAAGAAATTTTTTCTAGTTTGGAGCCACACATTTTTCATTTTATAAAAGGCTAAAATTGTAAAAATAATTTTTGGGAAACTTCACAGATTCGTAGATATTATAAATAAATAGATAAATACATATATATCAAAATAAATAAAATCATAATATTTTAAAACGTCTACTCCCTCCGTCTCAAAATAATTATCTCAAAATTGGTCAAAAAAGGATAACTTTGAGAAAATTACTTTGAGACGGAGGGAGTATTTTTTTTCCAGAATACAGGGTTCCCTATCCCCCTCCCCCTTTTTGGCTGGCTATTTTCCTTCAGAGGAAAATCTGAATGCAGAGACGTATTTGAACTCGTCCGCCACAATTTAGAGAAATGATCTTTGGCTAGTTGTTTCTCTACAAGGAAGATTCGGCGCGGCGGGACGCCACGCACGAGATTCTTTTTTTAGGATGATAATAACTAAGGGAGAAAGAATGAGCGAATCAAGGGTTGAGACTAGCTATAGTGCTGGTATCATAGGTGGTATCATGCAACTTGGACCCACAAAAAAGGTGATGTGGCAGGTAATTAAGGAGGAGAGAGATGGTTAGAGTAACATAGATAGATACCGTATCATGACACGTAAAACTAGAAATTTTAATTGCATTTAAATCTTGTACACATATTTGCATTGAGATTCTACAAAACAATAAATAGAATGAGATTATGATACTACAATAAGATACTATGCATTATAGAGGTAGTATCATATACTAGTATCATATGCCACTGGTAGAAAATAGGCCTTCCATACGCCCCCATTAGTCCCCAAAATAATCGAACCGCGACCAAAGGGGTCTTTAGTCGCGGTCCGGGAGGAGACCCGCAACCAACTATCTGGGCCCAGCGCGCTGGGTCGACAGCTGGCGGACGGGAGGGGCTTTAGTCCCGGTTTGCCAGGCCAACCGGGACTAAAGGTCCTCAGGCTGGCCCGAAGGCCTTTAGTCGCGGTTGGCCAGGCCAACCGGGACTAAAGGACCATCCCTATATAGGACTCACCTCGCTGCACTTAGCCACATTTGGTGTCACTTCTATTCACAATATTCACAAGGGGGTGGTGGGTTTGCTTTTGGTTCCTCCTATGCACACAAGGTGTTCGATGAAATGCCCGAGAGCATGAAACACACATGATACGAAGTGTCCGAGCCACACTTGAGCTTTGTCATTTATTTTTCCTCCGCGATCGCGGTTAGCAACTTGAACCTTTCATGATTTGTATTATTTCTAGCTAGTTAGTTTAACAAATGCATGATGGTTAATTATATACTTTATATGATAATAATGCAGATGAATCGGCAATGGATATACGGTAACCGACTCTCCGGCGAGTTCACTACGGGTTTGAAAGATTTCCTCGTAGTGGCAAATGCGAACAAGCACCGAGGTTTTATTATCTGTCCATGTGCTGAATGTAAGAATCAGAAGGGTTACTCCTCCTCAAGAGACATTCACATGCACCTGCTTCGGCACGGTTTCATGCCAAGCTATAATTGTTGGACCAAGCATGAAGAAACAGGTGTTAGAATGGAAGAAGATGAAGAAGGGGATGATATCGGTGACAACTATCATGAGGCTTTCGGTGATACTTTCATGGAGGATGATGCTGAAGGTGGGGAAGGGGAAGGTGAAGGTGAAGAAGAGGCACATGATGAGCCCGCTGATGATCTTGGTCGGACCATTGCTGATGCACGGAGTTGCTGCGAAACTGACAAGGAGAGGGAGAATTTGGATCGCATGTTAGAGGATCACACGAAGTCGCTGTACCCAGGATGCGATAATAGTCTGAAAAACCTGGGCTGCGATAATAGTCTGAAAAATCTGGGCTGCACACTGGATTTGCTGAAATGGAAGGCACGAGAAGGTGTAGCTGACTCATCATTTGAAAATTTGCTGAAAATGTTGAAGAATATGTTTCCGAAGAATAACGAGTTGCCCTCCAGTACGTACGAAGCAAAGAAGGTTGTCTGCCCTCTAGGTTTAGAGGTTCTGAAGATACATGCATGCATTAACGACTGCATCATCTACCGCGGTGAATACGAGAATTTGAATGAATGCCCTGTATGCACTGCATTGCATTATAAGATCAGAGGCGATGACCCTCGTGACGATGTTGAGGGCGAGAAACCCAGGAAGAGGGTTCCCGCCAAGGTGATGTGGTATGCTCCTATAATACCACGGTTGAAACGTCTGTTCAGGAACAAAGAGCATGCCAAGTTGTTGCGATGGCACAAAGAGGACCGTAAGTCTGACGGGGAGTTGAGACACCCCGCTGATGGAACGCAATGGAGAAAGATCGACAGAGAGTTTAAAGATTTTGTAGCTGACGCAAGGAACATAAGATTTGGTCTAAGTACTGATGGCATGAATCCTTTTGGCGAGCAGAGCTCCAGCCATAGCACCTGGCCCGTGACTCTATGCATCTACAACCTTCCTCCTTGGTTGTGCATGAAGCGGAAGTTCATTATGATGCCAGTGCTCATCCAAGGTCCGAAGCAACCCGGCAACGACATCGATGTGTATCTAAGACCATTAGTTGATGAACTTTTGCAGTTGTGGGGCAGGCCTGGTGTACGTGTGTGGGATGAGCACAAAGAAGAGGAATTTGACCTACGAGCGTTGCTTTTTGTAACCATCAACGATTGGCCTGCTCTTAGTAACCCGTCGGGACAGACAAATAAGGGATACAAAGCATGCACGCACTGCTTACATGAGACTGAAAGTGTATTTTTGGATAATTGTAGGAAGAATGTGTACCTGGGTCATCGTCGATTTCTTCCCCGAAATCATAACGTAAGAAAGAAAGGCAAGCATTTCAACGGCAAGGCAGATCACCGGCCGAAGCCTGCGGAACGTACTGGTGCTGAGATATTTGATATGGTCAAGGATTTGAAAGTCATCTTTGGAAAGGGTCCTGGCGGACAATCAGTTCCGCTGGAAGTTGACGGGCACGCACCCATGTGGAAGAACAAATCTATATTTTGGGAGCTAATGTATTGGAAAGTCCTAGATGTCCGCTCTGCAATCGACGTGATGCATGTTATGAAGAATATTTGCGTGAACCTGCTAAGCTTCTTGGGAGTGTATGGGAAGACAAATGATACAAAGGAAGCACGGCAGGACCAGCAACTTTTGAAAGACCCAGATGACCGGCATCCGGAATGGTTTCAAGGTCGTGCTAGCTATGCTCTTACCAAAGAAGATAAGGTCATTTTTTTGAATGCCTGAGCAGTATGAAGGTCCCGTCTGGCTTCTCGTCGAATATAAAGAGAATAATAATCATGGCGGACAAAAAGTTTCAAAACCTGAAGTCTCACGACTGCCACGTGGTTATGACGCAATTGCTTCCGATTGCTTTGAGGAGGCTGATGACTCCCAAGTGCAGGAGATCAATTGTAGTACCTTTCGATAAGTATTTGAGTGTCGAACCCACGAGGAGCTGAAGGTAAACTATCTATTCTCTAAAGCCCTATAACCCTCTTATATGGCTGTTTATGCAAAGCAATAAGTTTGACTAAAAGAAACTAACTAATTAAAAGCAAGTGACGTGGAGTGTGGTTTGTCTAGTAACTAGTGAAGCAAGTTTAAAATGCAAGTAATCCTAGAGCAAGTTTCTAAAGCAAGTTTCTAAGAAAGTTTCACAAGTAGCAAGCAGCAAATATCTCAAGTATCTCAAGGGAGCAAGTGTTCTAGCAATAGGTGTTTCGTTCGTGTGCTTGTCACAATTAGTGAAGCACATGTTTTAGTCTTAGTTGTTTCTTCTAGGAAGGAGCCATGAATAGGTATAGTCAAGTAAATGATCTACAACCCCTTATGATGGATAATGTGGCCAAGTAAATGACTGCACAAGATTGATTAAGACATAAAGTCCCACCATAGCTTTACGTTCTAAGGTCCCCTATATATATATCCCCCAATAACTTAAATTTGTGGCTCGGTCTCAGGTTACTGTCACTCCCAAGTCACCACCACTCCATTATGCTACCGGTGACCACCTTAAATGCATTCCCCAACATATGTGTGCACTCATATATTGTACATAAAGACAATCATAGAAGATAACAAACTTGTATGCAACCAATCAACGAACTATTTCACCATTGCCAAGAACAATTCACTACTCAAACATAGACGAGGAGACACAATACATCAAGAGAATATAGTATTGAATCATACATCGTGTTTGCCAAGAGATTACAGTGGAGAGATAGAGCTGATCTTGCTGTAGATGTTGATGATGAACACGCCGGAGGGGGGTGGAGCCCTCCGGGGGTGATCCCGGCGGTGTTTCCCCTCCGATCTTCTCCGGCGGCAGCCTTCGGTCTCTCTGTTTCGTGGTTTCATCTCTCAGCGCCGCCTCCTCCTCGAAAAGGCCAGGGGACCCTTTATATAGTCGTTTTTAGGTCACGAACACTCGGGAGAAGAAAGATCGACGGCATCGGAGCCACGGGGGCAAAAAGGGGGCCTCTCACGCGGCCAAGGAATCTGGCCGCATGGAGGGTCCTCTTTGCCACCTGGTTGGCATTTTGGCCCTCTACTTTGGCCCATGGTCTTCGTCTCAAAAATTCTGAACCGTGCTCTTTGGCCTTGCTCTTTTTGGAGTCCCGAAGCTCCCGGAAAGTCTGAAACACTAAAAAGTACGTTTTCTGGAAAAACAGGGTTAGAACCAAAAGAAGGGGGATTGTTTAGAAAATCCCCCAAATCATTATAAAACATGAATATAAGTTGCTAATATGTAGGAAAAACAAGTAATAACATGCAAAGTTCATGTATGCATTTTACATGCATCAACATCCCCAAGCTTATCCCATGCTCGTCCTTGAGTATGAAGGTGATAAAACTAACATGGACTTTGCATATTGAAACAATCATGGGATATCAAGGAGGATTATTCATGCTACATATAATCAAATGATTAATACTAGAAATGAGTAGCAATATACAATTCATGTTGTAAGAAATATCAAATATGCAAGCAAAGATGCTTCATGAAAGTTCACAAAGTGTATAATGAAATAAAAGCACTATGGACCAAATGCATACACAAAATTAAAAATAAAATCCTATATTGGTCAAACAATAGCATAATGGAAAATAGAAAATATGGTGGACACTTTGGAGAAAATTGAGTAGAGGTAAAACATGATCAAGTCTTATTTAGCCTCTAAATTATTCAACTAAAATTACAAATTGAAATGTGGTATCCATTGATCTAGGACTCTCATTGCCCCTTTATCACTAGCATCTTAAAATTGTGAGTATTGAAGTAATGAGAATGACAAGGTGGTTGAAAGCCTCATGCCCCGTGAGTGTGAAAACCTACTCCATGATTACTCAACTTAAGATTCCTAATAAGCTTTGTACAATCATAATAAGTATTAATGACATCATAGAGAACCGCAAAGAGGTACCTCTTTCCCCATGACATGGAAACAAGCCCATGTTACAATGACAAGATGAACAAACGGAGTAGACTCATCATCCTTTTTATTTTCATTCACTATTATGCATAGATTCTTATTTTATTATAGGATGTGTTGTAGAGTCACTCAAGCTGTAAGTAAATTTCCACCATGATAAATCATGGCTTGGGTTAGCGGCCCAATGCATTTGTCTATTCATATAGATACTTACTCATCAAAACTTACTATTCTTCTATTTCATTTCGGCATGGCAGGAGTCCAAAAACAAAAGTACATGATATCAACCACATGTAAATTTTTTGTGCTATGTTGAAAGCTTTCCGATGATACACGTTTATAGCTAGCTCCCAACCACACACTTTTCAAACGCAAAACTTGTGGCTCCCATTATTGGGTCATGTTTATTAGATGCATAAAAAGTAATGTGTGCCTTCAAAAGTTCGTGAGAGTCCTATCCCAAGTTCAACCCATGACAATAAGTTAATATCTTAATTTAGAACATAAATAACACAATAACATGGTGAACATACTCGGAATAGCAATGAAGCTAATGGGAAGATATGGTGGACTCACTGGAAATACTTGGCTAAGGAGTGTTGGAAACAAGTTTTTACTTGTTGGAATTTTTAATTTTTGGGGCTAGCAAGAGGGAGATAGTTGACCAGCTACTATGCATGCATATGTCCATAGAACTACTCATTTCATGAAAAACTAAATAAACCAGCAATTAACATCAAGGACATGAATAAGAGATAGCTCAAGACAACATTATTGCAAATTTCTACACATAAAAAGCCTATAAATCATGCAAACATATGTAGCTCTTCAAATCAACCATGGCATCCCTATTCTAAATCATAATACTAGCATTCAATACATTCCAACCCCAAACTCTAGTATCTCAATCTCATATAAAATGATGGTGGTGGTCTTATCAAAACAAAAATAAAAACAAAAACTAGACGCTTCAAGTCTCTACGATAAATGCTTTGCTTAGAAAAACTGTCGGATATATACTGAATAGAGGTATAGAAGATGGTAGACAAAGAGCCGGACTACTAGGGTGGCCTACATGGTAATGGGCTTAGGTCCATTGGGCGGCCCAGTAGTCCGACGCGCAGAAGCCGGATTCTAGAAGAACCCGGATCACGGCCCGCGTGATCTGGCTTGGAGGAGAAGATGGATTCCTTGCTTTCCAAGTTACAAGTTAAACGTAGTCTTCTAGGTTTCTTATTCTGTAAGCCCTAATCCGGCTATTATATAAAGCCGGACGGGAGATAGATAAAAATAAGTTCAAGTTCAAGTTCAAGCTCTACGCAACTCGCCGAGAAGCTCATCCTCGCCGAGAAGCTAGATCTACACCCTCACATTGTAACCCTGATAAGCGGGCTTTAGTCCCAATTAGTGAGAAGTGCAGGAGTAGGTACGCCGTACTGTCGCGACATACCGAACCTGGGTAAAATCCCGTGTTCTGTGTTACTACGCTATCCCGTTACCCCACGTCTCTACCGTAGTCTCATGGCACCCCCGTCTATGAAAACTACTACGATGTCTCGACAGTTGGCGCCCGTGGGGCAAACGACGTCAGGCGTGAAATTCCGATCTGGGATACTCGGCGGAATTGGAAGATCGATCACTGTCGGAAGCCTGGAGTTCGACGACGACGTCGGGCGCTTCCTCGACAACGGATCCTATATACCGGCGCAAAACCTGGTAAGTGCCTGCGTGTTACCGATCGGATCTGCTAACATCTTTATCGGACTAACTGCAGAGGCAATGGGGTTTTGCGGTGGAAGCAAATTTATCCCACCCGCCCTATACCCAGTCGAAGACGACTATGATGCCGGATTCTGCTCAGATCGCCGACAAAAAAGTGATACACACTTTATCGGCATGGTGCAATCCGAAATCGCTGAAAACACGGATGACGGAAATCCGTGCAAGAGGCAGATAACAACCTACCCGATAGAGACGGAAGAAGAAACACCCGTCACAGAGGCGGAAGATCCGACATCCGTCAACAAGACGATGAACTCGGAAGCAGAGTCCGTGCTTGCCGCCATTGAGGCGAGGTTGGAGTCGGAAACCGGATCGGATAAGTTTGACTCCGAAGACGAAGACGAGGATGCCTTCGTAAGAAAGGTTAAGTCCTTTCAAGAGGGATTCCATGAAGTGCTAATGGCAAAACCAGCTGATACAACGGGCGCCGGCAGCCAGGAAAGCCCTAAAACCCCTCCGCCGGTGGAAGAGAGAGAAGACGGAGAAACCTCTCCGATATTCCCCAATGTTAAGGAGATGACAGAAGATGAGCCTGTCAAAAAACCTCCCTCTTCCAAGAAAAAGCACCGTGCTTCTAAAAAACTCCAATACAAAATCCGGAAGAAAAAATCAGCCGATCTCGCTGATGAAAACCTGGAAGTTGGAGATGTTAGCGGCACAAAGCCAGCGGAAAAGAAATCTAAGGAAATCACTGCTCCGCCAATGACGGAAACAGGAAGAGCAAGAGCTATTACAAACACCAGTGGGACCAGATGAACCCCCTGAGATGCTGGAAGCCAGGAGACAAGCTTTCCAACGGCAACAACAACATCTGCTTAGATCTCGGCAACATCTCCAACAACCCATAATGACATCAAAGTCATGAAGGAAGAAAATAGAGGAGTACGAGAGAAAGCATAGATCCGCGTTAAAACCTACTAGGTTACCCGGAATCGCAAAACCGGAAGAACTGCCGCCAAAAGAAAGGTTCTATAACCCATCTTGGCAAAAGCAGTTAAACGGCAAAGATGCCAAGGGCGAACCAATATACAAAACCGCAGCGGAAAACGCGGAAGCAGCGTTCGCCATCCTAAACAACGATCTGTACTCCAACGGGGAAAAACTCCAAGGGGTGTATGCTTTCCTAGGAAAAGCATTACAGCAGCAACAACGAGGCCAAGAACGATCAGGGAGGCTGCACGATAATTCCGCCCTCTGCAAAACAGCTACTTGCGCCTGGAGCACCTGGACCGGAAGAACCCGGAGATTCAGATAAAAATGAGGATCCGAGAAAAGACAGGAAAAACCCAGACAACCAGGACGCAACGTCTAGAATCGGACCTCATCTCCCGAAAGATGGATATAAACCACATGATCGGGAAGACAAGCACCGGAATGACGGCAAAATAATGCCACCTCCGAGAAACCCAGCTGAAAAAGCTGGAAGATATGATATACCTCACAGACGTGAAAGATCCCGGACACTCCTAAGGATAAGGAAAGGCATAGAAGCAGAACTCCGCCTAACCCAAAAGGACGTGAACACGGAAGAGATAGAGTAACCTCGGAAAAGCGCGTCCGCGCAACAATGGAAAAGAAAGGAGCAGATCTCCTTCTGTCCATTCAGCCGGAAGATATTCTGCACACATTGATAGAGCAGAAAAGGATGATATACTTTGGTCCTAAGTGTTTTACTGACAGGATCCGAAGGACCCTGCATTTTGGCTTCGCCAAAGTTGGTCCAACCTACCAAAAATACACCGGCAGTACAAACCCGGATACCTGGCTCTCAGATTATTATACAGCCGTCCAAATCAACAATGGGACAGACCTGGAAGCTGTCAAGTTTCTTCCCCTAATGTTGCTAGACGGAGGCAGAGATTGGATCAATGGTTTACCATCAAGAACTGTCGACAGCTGGGATGATATGGCTAGAGTATTCACTCAGCATTTTCGGGGAACATACAAACGCCCAAATAGCATCAACCAGCTGAACCGTTGCACCCAATTTGAGGACGGACCATACGTGGATTTCATCTCCAGATGGACTGCAATGAAGAATAGTTGTTCTGGAGTAACTGACGTACAAGCAATGCATGCTTTCGTCAATGGCCTAAAACCCGGACTCGTACCGTTCATGGTTGGTTCTAAACAGCACAAAGATCTCGGATCTATGCTTACAACCGCTAATGAGCACGCCGCAGCCGAAGATGATATCAGAGCAAGAGGAGGCAATATTGAGTCACTAATACTCGCCAAGAAAACCCCTCGTTCTGACAAAAAAGGAACTCCAGAATCAACAACAAAGCCCAAAGAGGTCAACATAGCCTTTGGAGGAGATAAGGGAAATAAGTGGAAAGGTCGCAGCCCAGATCCAATCAATTACACTCCCGAAGAATGGGAGAGAATTAAGTCGGAACCCTGCGTCCACCACTCGCAATTTGGGAAACCAACCCACACAAATGCGCAATGCCGGCTAAACAAGCACATGAAAGGCAATGCAGGATCCGGAAATAAAGGGAAGGGTTCCAAAAGGAAACCTGCCAAACAAAAACCAGAAGCTGACAAAGAAGACAATGAATCGGACACTGATGACAAAATCCAGGAACAACAGCGAAAGGGCGAACCCAAATTTCCGAGAGTTGACGGAGAAGCAATGTTAACTTTCTTAGCAACCCCGTCAGCAAAGGTGGCCAAAAGAACACTTCGAGAAATAAACGCGGTTGTTCCGGCAACCCCGAAATTCTTGAAGTACTCCAACACACCGATAATCTGGGATCAGTCTGATCATCCCGGAAATATCCCTGAACCTGGCACACAAGCTCTTGTTGTCAGCCCTATTGTTCAAAACACTAGGCTAAGAAGAGTGCTGATGGACGGAGGATCCAGCATTAATATAATGTACCTGGATACACTGAAGCACTTGAAGATCTCCGAGTCCCAGCTCAACTACAACAATATACGCTTCCATGGCATTGTTCCTGGCAGGCAAGCACGATCCCTAGGAGAAATTTCCCTAGATGTCACCTTCGGAGATAAAGATCACTTCCGGCAGGAAAAAGTATCCTTCGAAGTAGTGCCGTTCGAAAGTGTGTATCACGCAATACTCGGACGTCCGACTTTCGCCAAATTCATGGCAAGATCCTGTTATATCTACAACAAGCTGAAAATGCCAGGACCCAAAGGAGGAGTAATCACCATAGCTGGTGATTTCAAGCTGGCAAACGAGTTGGAGAAAGAAAACGCCCTTTGCGCTAAGAGAGTTATAGCAAAGGAGGAACTGAAGGAATTAGCCAGGGAGGTATCGCCGAAAGAAATGCCGGCAGGAAAAGAAACTCGGAAGCCAACAGATAGCTTCAAGGCGTCCGAGAATACAAGACAGGTAATCCTAGATCCCAAAGATCCGACAAAATTTGTCATCGTAGGGACTGGGATGACCGACAAATAGGAAGGCGAGCTCATCAAGTTCCTCCGTGAGAACTGGGATATTTTTGCCTGGTGTCCAGCTGACATGCCAGGCGTACCCAGGGAACTTGCTGAGCACCAACTCAAGGTTATTCCTAGATCAAAACCCGTCAAACAAGGTCTCCGTCGATTTGACGGAAGAAGACGGAAGGCTATTGGCAAGGAAATTATCCGGCTTTTAGCAGCGGATTTCATCAAGGAAGTAATCCATACTGATTGGTCCGCAAATCCGGTATTAGTGCCGAAGAAAGACACCACTGCTCTTTAGAATGTGTATAGATTACACAGGATTGAACAAGTTGTGTCCGAAAGATAGGTTCGCATTACCGCGGATCGATCAAATAATAGATGCCACCGCAGGCTCCGAGCTTTTATGCTTTTTGGATGCATACTCCGGGTACCACCAAATACGCATGAAAAAGGAAGATCAAATCAAGACTTCTTTTATAACCCCGTATGGGACGTACTATTACGTAACCATGCCTTTTGGCCTGAAGAACGCAGGTGCAACCTACCAGCATTGCATGCAACGCTGTTTGCATAGTCAGATTGGCAGAAACGTCCATGTTTATGTGGACGATATCGCCGTCGTAACCAAGGAAAAAGATACACTCCTTGAGGATTTGCGAGAAACTTTCGAAAACTTACGCACTTACAAGATGAAGTTGAATCCATCTAAGTGCGTATTCGGGGTTCCCTCAGGAAAACTTCTGGGTTTCATTGTTTCCCACAGAGGAATAGAAGTTAACCCAGAAAAGATCAAGGCAATCTTGAACATCTCAAAACCTACATGTGTAAAAGATGTCCAAAGATTGACGGGTTCCGCTGCAGCCGTCAGCAGATTTATCAGTCGGCTGGGGGATAAAGTCTTACCACTCTATAAGCTGCTGAAGAAAACCGACAAATTCAAGTGGATTGCGGAAGCCTGGGAACGTCTAGAAAGTTATGTACCTTTCCGTACTTAGTTCAATTCTATGTAAACATCTTTTGAGATCATGAAATAAAGTTGTCGGAATGCTGTCATCCATTTTCTTTATAAGTGCAAGGTGTTTCCGCCTCATCTATTTCCCAATGATCTCACAAATTTCTCAATGTTAACCCGAATTGTGCTTGCGTACTCGGCGTTACAAAACTGAATGCTTTTTCAGCCTGTTAACGGCTAAGGGAAACTTGAATTGCCTGCGTGCCCAAGTTTCACTTAAAACTTTCCTTGATTTCTCTAAGTCTTATCTGATTGTGTGTGTGTTGCGTTACTGGAACTAGTTAGTAAAAATGCCTTTAGCATGGTCCATGATTCCGAGTTTCAAAACTGCTTGGTTCGTCCCCAGTTACTCGGCATGAAGATTCATATTGCTATTTGAGCCATTTCAAACACTAAGGACAGTTAAAGCATATACACCAGAGAACTTAGAAGATAAAGGAATGATAAAATCCAAAAAACTTGCAAAGAATTTCATAATTTAAACTGCAAAAGACGGAAGTTTCATTCATACAAAAAGAAGCATTACATTTTGGATTACATTGAAAGAATGGTAACGCTCTTATTGTCTACTTTTGCTATCCAGGTTCAAGATAACCGTTCAAGCATCTGACTCCTCCTCGCTGCTTTCGTCTTCGGGGATCAGAGGGATCTCTTCTTCTGTATAGTTGACGGAGATATTCACCATGGAGGCAATATGGGTGGCGTGGCCTTTGACTTCACCCAAGATGGTGTTTCGCTGAATATCCGTGTATCCTTGAGGGACACCAGACGCCACGCGCCAGGATTTGGCAGAGGGGTAGTGCATGCGCATAAGGCCGAGAGCCATGCGCGCACCACCCCGTGCAGCGGAGCGAAGAAGGGACTCCTTGGACTCCGCCACCTCCATGATGGCACCCGGAAGTTTTTCAACCTCCGAGCATTCCCCAGATTTTTCGGGAAGAAACTTATCTACCAGCTGCGTGGCAGCAGCCTTGAGCAAAGTGCATGTCTCCCCGAAAGCTCGGATGCCTGCAACCCGAGTGCCATCCGGGGTATCTCCTGTTTTTTCCAATAAAACACCCAAAAGGGTTAGACGGAACAACAGAGAAAGCAAAACATGGACAGATGATAAATGAGTCAGAGATTTACCGATGAGCTTGTCGATCTCGGAAACTTCCTCCAGGCGAAGGTTCAGAGCGTCGGTCAAATCCTGAATGGTGGATTTGTCCTTCTCCGCCTGTTCGGAAGCCTTGGAATTGGAAATTCCAAGGGCCACGTTGCTGGCTTCCAGGTCTTGTTGTGCTTTCACAAGGTTTTTGTGAAGCTCAACATTCTCCTTGCGGAGAATTTCGGCATTGCCAGAATCTTCCGCTGCTTGTTTAGCCTGGGCTAATGCAGCTGAAAAGCAAGAAAAAAAAATCCGAGTTAGCCAGTTTTTCGGAAAAAACTTAGGCAAATGATTGAATCGAAAATTTCAAAAGGAAAATGCTTACCTTGCGTTTCCGACAGTGCGAGCTTAGATGATTCCAGCTCTGCCTCCCTCTCTTCAAGAATAGAAAGAAGGCTCCTAACTTCTTTATTCTTGATGGTGAGTTTCTTGAAAACTTCCATGTTGATGGCTTCGGAGGTTTGCTGAAACATAGCAAGGAGAAGAATGAGTACAAAAAACATCAAAGCAAAAAGCACGCATTTTGTTTAATGCTTGGGGGCTAGAGTTATATACCTGGCTCATGCGCTGCAAACCTGCCAAGTTTTCTTTAAACTCTTTCGCGTATTCCGCGAAGAGATTCCCGGCTGCGTCCAGGCCGTCATTGATAGCTTTGAAATCCTTGTCAAAGGTGGGAATTTCCTCGTCGAAAGTCCGAGAAAATTTTCCCACCTCTGGGGCCGCCCTTTCCCTCGTGTCCGTATCAGACACAACGGGCTGGCTGGGCTCCGGGGGCTTGGTGGTGGGGGCTGCAGTAGGCTCTTCCGCCATTGTGCGTGGCGTGTCCGGGGCGACGGCGGGAGAAGGTTGGCTGCCTCGGCTGGAAGAAACCTTGTGTTTCTTCAGCTTCTTCGGCTTCAGGGTGGAAGGCTGCAGGCTAAAAACAAAAACCCGGAAAAGTCAAAAAACTGAAGATGGATGAAAAGTTCCCATAAAAGAAAACAGAACCCAGAAGAAAGAACCTGGAAGTGGCGACGGGGATTCCGTCAAGATCGATAATTCTTCCGAGGAAGTTATCTTCTTGCGCTTGCGTCCACCTGTAGCGGCGGTGCGCAGCGCGTCCAACTCAGCCTCGGATACCAAGTCCGAATCTGAAAGATCCGCGAACTGTCGGACAAGCAAGATCAAAATCAGAAGCTAGGAAATCCGAGAAAAAAATAAAACTGTACCCAAATGACTGAAAAATTACCTTGGGAACCGGATTTTCGGCTGTGTACATTGGCCGACTCTTGTGTATTGGTCGCGCGATGCGACCAACTGATTGATGCGCCGCCTAAGTTCCTTTGCGGGCCAATCTTTGGCGGTTGTCCGCATTTGATCCTTAACTCCCGTGTATTCGCACAGGAGACGGCCGCTGTGGTTGGCTAGTGGCTGGATTCGCCTAATCAGCCAGCATAGAACCGTGTCCATGCCGGTTAGAGGCGGATCCATGGAGGTAAGCTTGGCGATGCGCCGCTTGATCTTTAGTAGATCTGGCGGCAGAACCTGGACGGCTTCCGTTCCCAGTTATCCTGGGGAACTGCGGCAGAGTTCACGAAAGGTGGAACCCGACAGCTTCCTTAGGGAAAGGCACGTCGGGGTGATAAAAGAAGGAACCGTCCAAAATTTGACGGATTCCGAAGTTTTTATCTTGGGGAACCAATCTTCTCGGAATCTCCGAAGAGTGAAAGATATGGTCCCGCAAGTCGGGAGTGCGCCCTCCGAAGAGTTCCGCTTAACCCCGAAGCAGTAATTCCAGAAATCTAGCCTAGGTTCTAGCCCTAAGTAGCCCTCAAACAAAGCCTGGAAGCCGGCCATGTAGAGGATGGAATTGGGAGGAAGGTTATGGGGCTGGATGTGGTAATGAGAGAGAATCTGGAGGAAGAAGGAAGAAGGCGGAAGCCCCATACCTCGCAGAAGGTGGGAAGTGAGAAGTACCCTTTCGCCATTCCGTGGCGTTGGTTCGCTCTCTTCTTCTGGCAGCCGCCATTTCTTCTTAAGAACCAGGCCCTCCTTTTCCAAGTTTGGAAGGAGAGCCGGGGGAATACTGCAGGCACTCCAGTTGCCTGCAGATTCCGCTTCCTCGTCTGCTCCGGCGGCGGCGGCCTTCGCGGCGGCGAGTTCGTCGCCGAGGAGCTCGATCTTTTCCTCCGCCGTTTCAGGGGCAAACGGCGGGGTTGTCGCGGCGCTCGATGTCGCAACGTCCGCCCGCCGCGGAAGCCGTGGTCTTCTCCGGCTCGCCGCCGGTGTGCTTTTGCGATCCCGGCTGTGGATCTAGGTCGCCGATGAGCTCGTCGATGGCGGCGCGAGTGGGCGAGGACGGCGAGGAGGCCATCTTTCGGTGGCGCGTTGCGTTCCGCGTGCTTAGAAGCTAAGTGCGCCTGGGACAAGGGACTTGCTCTCGAGCTCGCGTTCACGTCAATGGCGTGGGCAGTGAGGGAGTGAGGAAAGTTTCTGATGAGGACGATGATGGCTATTTATAGCCGGAAAACCGTTTAGATACGTGCCAACGGCTCTTTCGACCGTTGGATGCTCGACGCGTGTCGCTCGCCGGAAAATACGGGAAATAAAACGGCAGGGGAATGATGGCTATCTCCTCGTTTCCCGTGAGAATCTGTCAGAGATACGCTGAGGGGTTTCCCGCGTGGAAACCAAGCGACGCTTGCGTCAGCATGTTTAAGACGCTGACGTTTAGAAGTTCCTTTTCCGCGAAGGATCGCGCGAGAAGAAAAGCCGGATTTTCATGGTTCCGAGTTTTATGTTTACCATCTCCTTCAAAAGGAAAGTAGATAGAATCAAGACTGCTGAATCAAGATTTCCCGGACAAAATGTATTTGACGAAAGACGGAGAATCAGAGTTTTGATCCTTCCTGGGGGCTACTGTCGGATATATACTGAATAGGGGTAGAAGATGGTAGACAAAGAGCCGGACTACCAGGGTGGCCTACATGGTAATGGGCTTAGGTCCATTGGGCGGCCCAGTAGTCCGACGCGCAGAAGCGGGTTCTAGAAGAACCGGATCACGGCCCGCATGATCTGGCTTGGAGGAGAAGATGGATTCCTTGCTTTCCAAGTTACAAGTTAAACGTAGTCTTCTAGGTTTCTTATTCTGTAAGCCCTAATCCGGCTATTATATAAAGCCGGCGGGAGATAGATAAATAAGTTCAAGTTCAAGTTCAAGCTCTACGCAACTCGCCGAGAAGCTCATCCTCGCCGAGAAGCTAGATCTACACCCTCACATTGTAACCCTGATAAGCGGGCTTTAGTCCCAATTAGTGAGAAGTGCAGGAGTAGGTACGCCGTACTGTCGCGACGTACCGAACCTGGGTAAAATCCCGTGTTCTGTGTTACTACGCTATCCCGTTACCCCACGTCTCTACCGTAGTCTCATGGCACCCCCGTCTATGAAAACTACTACGATGTCTCGACAAAAACAGAAACTAGACGTGTGCTAACCAAAAGAGTGTAGCTCCAGTGGGGTGTTCATAAAATCCCCAAGCTTATGGATTTCACCATTCTTGGATGTCTTGAGGCGCAGCTCCTCTATTCCCTGTGAAAAAAAACTTCACAAAACATGTTTCTCCCATTCTTTTTCTGTGGGGTGAGATTAGCCAGGACAAACAAATCACATGCTTTCTGCGCAAAATTCCAAAAAGAACGCTCCATAAGATAGACAATAAGGTTCATAATGTTGTATGTTCACTCTCTAGCTCGAAAAGATCAAGGAAATTCAAGTCCCAAACCCAAAGAGTGCATCCAACAAAAGAAGGCAAAATCTGTCCAGAAAAGCAATAGCAGCAAAACGAACGTGTTCCCTAAGCTAGACTCATCAAAAAATTAATCCAATTTTTGTGCTTACAGATTACGAAAAGTTGCAGAACAAACTAAAAAATTATCTAAATCCGACATACAGATAAAAAATGAAAAATCGTACGGTGAGCAGAATCGTGCTGAAACAGAAATTCCAAGCACTAGGATATCAACTTTTAAATCCAAATGGGTGAAACTTGACACTTTATTGAAAACTCCAGAACCTAAACTAAAGACTAAGTCTCTTGTTACAGCAATAGGACACTAGGAAAAACCAACTAAGAACAACCGGGTTGCCTCCCGTAAAGCGCTTTATTGATAGCCGTATAGGTAGGCTTTTCTTTACTTAAACATCATGATGGTTGGGTGAGGTGGCTCGGCATCCCCAAGTTTGGATTCTTGTACTTATTTGATACATGTAGGGTGAGCCCAGGGGTACATCCCCAAGCTTGATTGGTTGTCCCTCTTGATCTTTGTTCATCTCACTCAACTCTTCCTCCTGAAAAATTCTTCTTACACAAATCTCAACAAAAAACTTGATTAGAGGGGTTAGTGCCTCCATAAATAAAATCCACATAGGTACAGCAAAGACACATCATGAGTTGGTTCTAAATATTAACTACTGTTACTACAGTTGTGCATTTCTCCTTGATCAAAAGAACCACACAAAACACAAGTAATGAGAGCAATGTAAAATAAAGACATAATCTGCCAAAAACTGAACAGCCCGTAAAGAGTGAATTTTTTAGAGGCACTTAAGTTGCTCAAATCAGAAAACTTAAAACTAATGAAATATGTAGTGATGACTAAATATTGCTGTCGTAATTACCAGGTCAAAATTCCACTTCTGTGATTTTAAACATTTTTCGCAGTGAAGTTCAGGAATCTGTTTTCTGGACAGCTAATTACTATTGTTTAATCCTATCTCTCATATAAGATTATTCTTGCCATTTATGATGAGAATAAGACAGAAATGTGATGTTACAGTAGTGAACTAATATTTTTATTGTTTTTAGCTTTGGAAAAAGTTTTTTAATGATAGAGACTTTGAAATGGTTTCATTGGCATGAACAACACATGTTCAAGGTCGACCCCAACTTCTCCATTACTCATCCTTCTCATTTACTTTCCCAAATTTTTTATAATGAATCTTAAACTAAATGATAGTAACAGTAGGTAAAGGTATTTTACATGTTGAAAAGACATAAATGTGTGCTCACCGAATAGGAAATTAAAGCATAAGGAACACACCAAAAAAATATTAAACAATTTATTGTTAAGTCTAACCCCTTTCCTATGCATTGGCATTTTGTAATGAACAAATAAAAGAAGCACATAATAGCAAGCATAGAAAGGTAGATCAACTGCAACTTCAATACTTTCAGCATAAAGAGGGGAAACTTAATATTGTTGAATATGTGTAACCATGTTTCCCTCTCTCATAATAATTTTCAGTAGCATCATAAATAGATTCAACAATATGAATATCACATAAAAATTCTTATCATGAGCCACATGCATAAAAGAATCACTACTCTCCACATAAGTAAAATCCTCATTAGTGATAGTGGGAGTTAAACATTCATAATTTACATTGCAATCATCATATATAGGAGGATAGTATCATCAAAGTGAATTTTCTCCAAGCTTGGGGAACTAGAAATATCATGCTCATCAAAACCAACTTCCCCAAGCTTAAAACTTCCATAGAATCAGCAAGTATCATTTTTATCCTCAATAGTAGGGGGACTAAAAATATCATATTCATCAAGACAACTTCCCCAAGCTTAAGGTTTTCCTTAGCAATAAAGGTGTTCAAAGAATTAGTACTACCACAAATATGATTGTTGTGCAAATAATTTTTCAATCTCTCCTCAAACACTTCATGTCCTAATTCAAGGTAGATATTATACAGTTCTAAAATTGTTTGGTTGTTTTCCATTTTTTTTTGTTTTAGGTTTATATGTTAGTATGCAATGCAAACAAGAAAGTTTAGCACAACGCTCCCCGGCAACGGCGCCAGAAAAGTGCTTGATGACTCCCAAGTGCAGGAGATCAATTGTAGTACCTTTCGATAAGTATTTGAGTGACCCACGGAGCTGAAGGTAAGCTATCTATTCTCTAAAGCCCTATAACCCTCTTATATGGCTCTTTATGCAAAGCAATAAGTTTGACTAAAAGGAACTAACTAATTAAAGCAAGTGACGTGGAGTGTGGTTTGTCTAGTAACTAGTGAAGCAAGTTTAAAATGCAAGTAATCCTAGAGCAAGTTTCTAAAGCAAGTTTCTAAGCAAGTTTCACAAGTAGCAAGCATATCTCAAGTATCTCAAGGGAGCAAGTGTTCTAGCAATAGGTGTTTCGTTCGTGTGGTTGTCACAATTAGTGAAGCACATGTTTTAGTCTTAGTTGTTTCTAGGAAGGAGCCATGAATAGGTATAGTCAAGTAAATGATCTACACCCTTATGATGGATCATGTGTCCAAGTAAATGACTGCACAAGATTGATTAAGACATAAAGTCCCACCATAGCCTTACGTTCTAAGGTCCCCTATATCCCCAATAACTTAACTTTGTGGCTCGGTCTCAGGTTACTGTTACTCCCAAGTCACACCACTCCTATGCTACCGGTGATCACCTTACATGCATTCCCCAACATATGCGTGCACTCATATATTGTACATAAAGACAATCATAGAAGATACCAAACTTGTATGCAACCAATCAACGAACTATTTCACCATTGCCAAGAACAATTCACTACTCAAACATAGACGAGGAGACACAATACATCAAGGTAATATAGTATTACATCATACATCGTGTTTGCCAAGAGATTACAGTGGAGAGATGGAGCTGATCTTGCTGTAGATGTTGATGATGAACACGCCGGAGGGGGGTTGAGCCCTCCGGGGGTGATCCGGCGGCGTTTCCCCCCTCCTATCTTCTCTGGCGGCAACCTTCTGTCTCTCTGTTTTGTGGTTTCGTCTCTCGGTGCCGCCTCCTCCTCGAAAAGGCCAGGGGACCCTTTATATAGTCGTTTTTAGGTCACGAGACACCCGGGAGAAGAAAGATCGACGGCATCGGATCCACGGGGGAAAAAAGGGGGCCTCTCACGCGGCCAAGGAATCTGGCCGCGTGGAGGGTCCTCTTTGCCACCTGGTTGGCCTTTTGGCCCTCTACTTTGGCCCATGGTCTTCGTCTTGAAAATTCTAAACCGTGCTCTTTGGCCTTGCCCTTTTTGGAGTCCCGAAGCTCCCGGAAAGTCTGAAACACTAAAAAGTACGTTCTCTGGAGAAACAGGGTTAGAACCAAAAGAAGGGGGATTGTTTAGAAAATCCCCCAAATCATTGTAAAACATGAATATAAGTTGCTAATATGTAGGAAAAACAAGTAATAACATGCAAAGTTCATGTATGCATTTTACATGCATCAGAGGCTCCTACCGAAAAATGTTCGAGTAGCCATTGTGAAGCTATGTGCATTCCTCAATGCAATCTCTCAGAAGGTAATCAGTTCAGAAGATCTACCACGGTTACAGAACGATGTGGTCCAATGTCTTGTCAGTTTCGAGTTGGTGTTCCCACCATCCTTCTTCAATATTATGACGCACCTCCTGCTCCACCTAGTCGAAGAGATTTCCATTCTCGGTCCTGTATTTCTACACAATATGTTCCCATTTGAGAGGTTTATGGGAGTATTAAAGAAATATGTTCGTAACCGTGCTAGGCCAGAAGGAAGCATCGTAAAGGGCTATGGAAATGAGGAGGTAATTGAGTTTTGTATTGACTATGTTCCTGACCTTAAGCCGATTGGTATTCCTCAATCGCGGCACGAGGGGAGACTAAGTAGAAAAGGCACGATCGGAAGAAAATCAACGATATGTATGGACGGTCATTCTATGACTGAAGCACACCACACAGTTCTGCAAAATTCGAGCTTGGTGGCTCCGTACTTCGAGCAACACAAGAATATTTTACGCTCAGACAACTCGGGGAAGCCTGAATCATGGATTAGAAAGGCCCACATGGAGACTTTCCGCAGTTGGTTGCGAAAACATTTAATGAATGACAATGATGTTGGAGATCAGCTATACATGTTGGCCAAGACACCATCTTCGACTATAACGACTTTCCAAGGGTACGAGATTAATGGGAATACATTTTACACGATCTCCCAAGATAAAAAGAGCACCAACCAAAACAGTGGTGTCCGCTTTGATGCAGCAACCAAGAATGGGCAAAATGTCACATATTATGGTTACATAGAGGAGATATGGGAACTTGACTATGGACCCTCCTTTAAGGTCCCTTTGTTCCGGTGCAAATGGTTCAAGCTAACAGGAGGTGGGGTAAAGGTGGACGAGCAATTCGGAATGACAATGGTGGATTTCAACAATCTTGGTTACCTTGACGAACCATTCGTCCTAGCCAAAGATGTCGCTCAGGTTTTCTATTTGAAGGACATGAGTAGCAAACCGAGGAAACGGAAAGATAAGAAAACGATCATTACATCATGCGATGATCCAAAGCGCCACATTGTTCTTTCAGGGAAAAGAAACATCGTGGGAGTGGAGGACAAGACAGACATGTCAGAAGATTATAATATGTTTGGTGAAATTCCGCCCTTCAAAGTGAACACTGACCCAAGCATTAAGTTAAATGATGAGGATGCTCCATGGATACGGCACAATCGTAAGAAAGCAGGGACACAATGGAAGAATTGATGTGTAATAATTTATTGTACCAAACTTTGTTGAATGGATCATGTGAATTATATTATCTCTGATGTGTTTTGGGGCAAACCTTAAAGGGGGGTGTAGAACAAAACAATCGGTATCACCATCATACAGCCCTACCGTGGCTACTGGGTGCAATATGCATACCAAATGCACGGCAGGACGTATGATGGCGAATCCGGATGTTTTGTATTTTCTCGATGAACTGAATATATGATGTATCAAACCTTAAAGGGGGATATATGACCGGTGTATGAAGGTGGGCTATATATAGGGTCCTTTGGCTCACAAAGTGTTGTGCTAGGGTTTTGATCCAACGGTTAAGAAACACCCTGATCCAACGGCTCACAACAGCTCGAAAGAAACACACCCCGGATCCAACGACTCACAAGCGCTTGAAAGAAACACACGATCCGTGTGATTCTATTTGATTGGTCCAAACGAAACCCTAACCATTTCGTCCCGGTTGGTAAAACAGGCCAGGACTAAAGGGATGATCCGTTTCCCAACGAAACACGAACCATTTAGTCCCGGTTGGTGTCCCCAACCAGGACTAAAGGGATATCTTTTCTTCTCGCTATATATACTAGTCGTCAACCCGTGCAACTACACGGGCTAGTATTTAAATCACATATGTTAATATTTTTTGTGTATATTGGTTTTCTTTTCGCGTCTAAGTTTGTATTGCACGGATCTTAATTTTCTCTTGATAGAACAGAGAGAGAGAGAAAGAGAGTGGGATCTTATGCAAATTAGGCTAAACATTTACTTATTGGCTTGGGATGATCCTCTATTTTGCATACTAATCCTACCACAGAGGCGAGCTGACCTTTCTCAAACAGATCATATATACAACTCATTAGGCAAAGAAAAACTATGAAATATAGCATGCATGTCAGTGATTGTACTATACTTTGAGTGAGGAATACCTTATTCAACATTTAATAGGCCTAAGGACAACTTTTAGATATATTGCTCTTTGTATCAGTTCAATATTGAATAGGCCCTTTAAGGATAACTTTTGATATCTTGCTCTCTGTATCCATCAACGAATAAAAATTTGTTCTCAATAGTGAAATGTTACTCGACAAATGGCTGTTAAATTTTTTCTTATCTCAGATCTGACAATGAAAGCCTTATGAGTTAAAGAAAATCGGCTATTCCAACACTAAAATGTCCAGGGACGGCTCCTTAATATCCATAATTGGTGACAGAACTTTTGTGCGAACTACTCATGTCCTAAAGTAAATTTAGCATAAACATCTCATATTGATGTTTCTTATGTGTGTATCTTGAATTTTGTATATTTATACTGAGACTACATAGGAGGTAAATATTGAATAAAAAATAAATAAAGAATTTATTATTTTATTTAAAAAAAATCAATATATCCTAGAAAAAAAAGTAATTAGCAGTGCTGGCAAAATTTAGGAATTTTCCCCACTATTATCGCAAGTAGAGAAGGACAACCAAAAGATCAAATGATAGTTGTCGATATTGATTAAATGCAAAACATATGGAATAACTAAGTCTATTCTCGGCAGACTTTGTTGCTGAACCATTCTTTAATGAATGTAATTTTGTATTTTATTTGCATCTAACAATAGCAAATCATTCCACAGGAAGTCAGCTGACATTGGATTACAAAAATATCACCAAATTTTAAAATCATGGGATGTCTTATCTTAAGAGGGAAACAAAGACCACACGAAGAGAACTGGGCAATTGCACGTTCGTCTAAGGAGGCTTATATAATCAAGAAAACCATATTCGTAGAAAAGTTAATCACGTGAATATATATATAACTCAACCTACAGTGTGAATTACCCCCCATGCTTTTAAACGTAGCAATACCTTACACAGACATATTTGCATGCTTCAAGTAATGGATAGACGAATGGAAAACTACCAGCAAGCATACAAAGTTAGAATCAACTAAAAACAAATCCAGCAATTTTAGAGACAGAACAATCAGTTTTCGTCTGAAAGAAAAAATTGGTTCCTGTGCTGCACCAAATTTTATTTTCATCATATTGGTCAAACTCGCCCTGAGTATAACAATTTCAAGGAAATTGCAAGAGGAAACAACAGCAATTTTACATGAAAAATAGAAAAACCTGAGCTGCAAGCAATTTATATAGCGTAACTAATCAACTTGCTCCAGCTGTTGTACAGTGACACCCCTTGAATTCTAAATACCATGGATATTTCAACTGCAAGGTAATGAGATCAAGAACAAATCTTCAAATGTACCTACTATTAAAGCTGTAGTTAGCAACTGGGTTTGAACTTTGAAGTAGGAATATATTTGTAAAATATGCGATAATATTTTACATAAGATAATACGATGGACTTACTCAAATCCCTCATGTTAATTGGAATTTTTTCCAGAAACCATATGGCTTATTGAATTCAGTAGTATTGTAATTGCTAATAAGAAAACCTCTCTGCAGATGACATTCCAAGTATTGACTGCAAAAAATAAAATTCAACTGATACAATAAATCTATGGAGAAACGTATATAAAATATATATAAACTAACAAAGCTATGGGATCTGAAGAAGGATTGTCAATACATTGATCTAATCTAACATTGAACAACCTTATTTACTATCTTAATTTGAAGGATTTCTCTCATTAAGCAAAATAACTTATGTATAACTAAACTTTAGTAAAGTTATTTGGATTAGAAACTGTGCACCAACATGCATAGGCTGGACAACTACCCTTTTCCATCATTGAGAAGAAAATTGTTTGGAAGAGGCCCCTTCATATAGATTATTTTGCTGACCTAAGCGTTTCTTTGAGCACTTAGCTACGTAACTCTATATGAACTCCTATGAGAGCACCGAGAGATAATTGAAATCTGCAAAAAAGAAAAAATGGATTAGGAATCCAGCAGTAACAATGGACATGACCGTGAGACCACCAATTAAGCATGACTAATTGTCTAACACACAGGGGAAAACCTCAACAGAGCATGAACTTCCACATTAAAAAGCCACATGGTTGTAGTAGAACCAAGAACACACTGTTTTGAACTATGTAGAAACTATATTAATAGGATTGCCTAAGAAAGGGAGGGTTTGCACAAACTCATATTCCAATATGAATAGCCGGGTTAGTGACTGAACTATCCAGGTGAGGCATGTCTTAGAAAAAAGGCATTGATGCCACCCGCCGTGTGCGGGCCGTGTCCTGTGCTTTGCTTCCCTATATCCATCTGGTGACGAATGCCGATGACATAGATTAGGACGACCAAATCGGAGAGCGTGATCTGTGGCAACCTGTGTCCACCTTATGCACTTTTAGTGTTTCATGGTGGCCGGCTTGCAGGATCAGCAGCCAACGGCAGCAGGGATGAATAGAGTGTGCCATATTTGCTTATTCTATGCGCTGGACAATTGTACCTCCATATGTGTGATAATGCAAACATGAAAAAAAAAATTGTGGAAATTTCTGCCATCGTCTTGCATCAACAATGAACGATCAAGAACAGAGCACTCTCCTCGTCGATCCCAGACACAACCACGGTCTGCCTGGTCGAGAGCATGTGCAGCATCAACAACGATCAATCATGATAAATATAGTGTACAATCTGCAGTAATCCAGTGTGACCCTAAAGAACAAAATCAATGAGGTACGTGCAGAACCGCCGGTGCTATGTGTGAAGCTAATCCAGCGCTCACCGCCGTTGAGCTGCTGGAACTGCACGAAGAAGATAGGAGCAGAGACGCCACTGCTATGTCTGGGCCCTGGAGCCGCATCGCCGTTGAGCCGCTCGAGCTGCGCGAGACAGGCAGCAAGGAGAGCACCGGCTTGTGAGACCAGGAGGTGCGAGGGGCAATCATTAATTTTAGGCATTGATCGAGGAGATGTTCTAGCGACGCCCGCGCCATCATAGGATTTCAATCCGATCTGGCAATCAATCCACTTTGAGAGGCTCAAGCGGCATGGGCATAAGAGGAGATGACGACGACGCCGGCGCGCGGCCTTAACTGCGGCAAGAGAACGCGACTGCATCACCTGTGCCGTCGTTGGAGCCAATGGCACTCTCGCCGTAGTTGGGGCACGACCGAGTGTGCCTGTTATTGTGGCGACCTAGGTAGGAAGACGTAAGAGTCGATAGAACTTCTTGGAGACTTTTTTTCTTAGAAAACTTCTTGTAGACTACGTACTCGTGCACTTGTAGAACTCTAAGCAACCGCAAAAGAAGCACTTAGCGAACTTTTGATCATAACCACTGAATTTACATCTTACTGTTATTTTCGGCATCTTACCTAGGATTAACATGAGAGATCGCATGGTGCTTTCAATTAGTAGATAGTATAAGATAAGATTCAAGAGTTTAGTTGGCAAACGTATTGCTTTTTTTTTTTGCATGATCTCATTGGACGCACAACATATAGATGATCGTGTCAGATCATTTGTCATGTCCTACGTTACGTTTTTTTGCACGATATATCCTAGCCGTAAATTAAATATCTAATGGATTTAATTAATTTTGATGATGTGGATTAACGTGGTAGCTTTAATGGTGCCTCCAATTAGTAAATATAAGATGTATGCATTGCCACACTATTGGCATAAACACATACAAACTCACCACTCTCTCATGGCTTCTACCGTACCCACTCTAACATTCATCCAGGCGGAGACACTTTCCGCCTCAAACTACCCCTGCCCGCCCGGCTACAGCGTTCCCGCCGGTTGGATGCTGAGCGCCGGAGGAGTGCCGGTACCTCCTCTTCCTCAATGTGTGGCGCGTCGGGCGGCCATCACGAACCACTACTACCACGAGCTCACGCCGGAGTAGCGGAGGAATCCCAGTTGGAATCCTGACTACCGCCCTACTTGGGACGCCTTCTTCATTAATCGGCGTGAGAGTGGCTCACCGGGTACGAGGAGAACGGCCCGCCTCCTTCGAACTTCAACGAGGCCGGTCGTCGGCTGTGGTGGGACGGCAGACGGACTCTTCAGAGCGTCATGAACTACATCAGGGCTGGCGATCACCCCCGCCTGCGCTACCCTCACGCCCAGTCCTGGAGTCGTGACCCTCCGAGGGAGTGCAGAGCACCGTCCGACGATAGTGACGACGACGGCGGCGACTACAACGACTACGAGTCGGAGTACTATAGGCCTAGGCAGGAGTATGACTAGCAGATATCAGATCCACAGTCTTGCAATTATGTAGATCATCTATGCTCTCCGTTTAGGTTTAGATCCACTCTTGCCATTATGTACTGCCTTTTTTATCACGTCATTATGTAGATTTTAAAATGAAGTAGTTTTATTTTTCTGAATTTTCTAATATATTATTTGTATTTGTAAGATTTTAAAATGAATTAGTTTTATTTTTCTGAATTTTCTGATATATTATTTGTATTTGTAAGATTTTAAAATGAATTAGTTTTATTTTTCTGAATTTTCTGATATATTATTTGTATTTGTAAGATTTTAAAATGAAGTAGTTTTATTTTCTGAATTTTCTGATATATTATTTGTATTTGTAAGATTTAAAATGAATTAGTTTTATTTTTCTGAATTTTCTGATATATTATTTGTATTTGTAAGATTTTAAAATGAATTAGTTTTATTTTTTTGAATTTTCTGTTATATTATTTGTATTTGTAAGATTTTAAAATGAATTAGTTTTATTTTTCTGAATTTTCTGATATATTATTTGTATTTGTAAGATTTTAAAAAGAAAAGTATTTGAAAAAGCACCTTTAGTCGCGGTGCGTGTCACGAACCGCGACTAAAGGCTCTTTCCGCGCGGGAACGAAAACGCTGCGAAAAAACCTTTAGTCGCGGTTCGTGACACCAACCGCGACTAAAGGTGCCCCTTTAGTCCCGGTTGGGGACACCAACCGCGACTAAAGGACCGCGGATGGTACCCGGAGGGGACCTGTAGTCGCGGTTGGTGTCCCCAACCGGGACTAAAGGCTGGCCCTATATATTCGCGCTGTCTTCCTGCCCCGAAAATTTCTAAGTCCCAAACGCATCTCCGCACTGCTGCTCGTCTTCCTCGCGCCGGCGCCTTGCTCGTCTTCTCCGTGCGCGTCGCCGATTCCGCAGTCGCCGTCGCCGTCGCCCGCGCAGAGACTCTGGGAGAGGACCGCGCCGTCGCCGTCGCCGCCGTCGCCCGCGCCCTTCTCTCCACCGCCTCCGCCCTGCTCCGCCCCCGCCCCGTCGCCGTCTCCGGTAGGTTCCCTCGCGGGCCTCGCGCCGTCCTCAAACGGACGCCCTCGAACCACGAACCACGAACGGAAGGGATGACGCGCCGCCCTCGAACCACGAAAGCGCCGCCCTCGAACCACGAACGCGCCGGTCGAACGCGCGACGACCACGAACGCTGACGTCACGTTGGCGATTTTTTTTTGAGACAGGGCGGTGGCTGCTGGCGCAGTTGGGCTGGGCTCCTGGGCTGGCAGTATTTTTTTCAGCACTCGTTTTTTTCTAAGTCAATTTTTTTTGAATTAAATTCATTAAAATAATGAAAATAAGTTTTAATTCAATAAATTCAGAATATTAAGTGTAATATACCAAAATGACCAGGAAAGCAAATGCAACCTAGCTATGGGGTTGTCCAAGTCATTTGAGCAACTAATCTTGGACACACCTCTAAAGTATGGTTTTCCCCCTCCGGTGGTCATATCGTTCTTCCACCCAAAACCCTAGCAATCTGTTTTCCCTCCTACGACAATATTTGCTAAGTCTCACTTCTACTAAAAAATCAGCTTCAATACTAGTACTATTAAGTTGCAAAATTATTAAGTACCAATATTTGCTCCTCCTCTATACCGTACCCTTAATCTTATTTTTTAATTCCTTTATACTTAATTAATTTTTACTACATGCATGTCTTCAGGAGTGACATATGGCGGACGATAGAGACTTGGCGCTTAGGGATCCGGAGGCTGAAGGTTATATAATGGGCATCATAGACAACGAGATTCCTTATGTGCCGGGCCCAGAAGATGAGCAAGAAGAGGATGTAGTCTCTTCTTTTCTGAACCTTGACGGTGAAGGAACGGACATTGTCGATGATCAAGAAGGTGAAGGAACGGACATTGTCGACGGAGGTCAACCGTCGACAAACGATGATCTCGAATTGCAATTACCAACCACCTCCGGCGAGGTATATATATACATTGATCCTCTCGTGATACAAACTTATTGAAATGTGAATACATATGCATTAACGCGCGCGACTCTCTTTCTTATTTTAGCCCTCGGCCGGATCGAGTACGACAAAGCGTGGCAAATCCAAGGCGATGAAACAAGGAGAAACATATACCATCGAATTAGTCTGTGAAACCGGGAAGCCCCTACAGCACACCACAAAGTTTATCAACCAATGCGGAGTCGTTGTTAGAGACAACGTCCCGATCACCATCCAGGAATGGAAGGAGCCAAAGAAGGCACGTCTTGGTTTCAGTTTTGTCGACAAGAGAAAGAAAAAGGATTGCTGGAGAAAGCTTATGGAACATTTCATTCTACCTCCGGAATACAACAAAGTCGATGAATTCGGTAACGAGGTTCCCGGTGGACGTGAGAGGAGGAGGCTAGTCAAAGAGTTCGCTCTTCAGAAGATGGCCGAAGCATTCCGGAACTTCAAGAAAAAATTAACCCGTGAATATGTCAACAAGGGCAAGACTCCGGATTTCAAAGGACAACATGAGAAACTGAAAGATGATTGGCCAGAATTTATGAGGCAAAAGAAATCGGAGCATTTCAAGGAAATATCGAAAAAAATAAGGCTAATGCGGATAATAAACATTACCATCATGTTATGGGGCCAGGAGGATACTGCCTTTCGGCGCCTAAGTGGAGGAAGATGGAGGAGGGCCTGAGGGAGCGAGGAATCTCTCTAGGTACAGAGGGATGGGACGAAAGAGCCAAATGCTGGTGGTACGTGCATGGGGGATCGCTAGACCCGGAGACAGGGGCGTGTGTTCATCGGCAGAAAAAGTTTGCTGCCACCCAAGCCCTTATTGACGCAATGACCCAAGCTCAATAGGGCTTGATCACGTTCAACAGAGAGAAAGACGCACTGACAAAAGCCCTCGGGAATGATGAACACGGAGGACATGTACGAGGCAAAGGCAGAATTCCGTGGAAAGTAGGGTTTTCCCAGGACAATGACCCGTACTGTTACAGAAGCCGTAAGAGAAAGACGGACCGGGATGCAGATCTTTTGGCGAAGGTTGTATCGGAACTTAGTGAGTTGAAGCAGACCGTGCATGGACTTGTGAAAGAAAGATCGGTGCCTGCAGGGCCGCATGAAGATCATGCGGCAGATCTCGGAAGCCAGCAGTAGCGGAGAAGCAGCGTGGCTTCCACGAAGGCCCCGCCTGCAGGTGCTAATGCACCGATGATGGAGATTCTTGCACCGGAGCCTCACTACCCCGTGGATGATGTAAAGAAGATGAAAGAATGTGATCTGCATTATCCCGTGGGGAACATTTCGACGAAGGTAGCTACCGGCAGTGCTTTACCCTGTACGCCCGGAGCACTCCACCACAACAACCCCATTCCATATGGCTATGCTCGTGTCACGGTGGAAGACATAGTCCAAGTGTTTGAGGACCTGGAGATTGACATAGCTACACCCGAAGGGGAGAGAAGACTTGGAGATGTCAAGCGCCAGTTCATTCTATGGAAAAAGAAGTACATAGTGTTTCCAGGCGAGGCGCCAAGGCTAACAAGTCCACCCCCTCCGATGGTGGTGGTGGTGGCGGTGGTGGTGGTGGTGGTTCACCTACACCTCCTTCACGCCATTCGACGCCATCCCTCGATCCACAATCTCCGGCGGGTAAGCACCCGCCGCCCCCCAATCCTCCTCCGGCGGGTAAGGAGCCGCCACCCCCATTCCTCCTCCGGCGAAGAAGCAGAAGCAGGCGGACAGCAAGGAAACCCGCTCCTGGAATATTAACCCGGACCCTTATGTACCTAAGATCACACGGGTACCGGAGCCATCACTGAAGCCTATCCTCCCAAGGCCTTGAGAATTTAGTGAAGCTGAAACCAAATTGGCCGCGGATGCTGATTATGAGAAATGGAAGGCCGATCAGAAGGCGCTAAAGGAGCCTAAGCCCAAGGAAGTATACACTCCCAAGGCAAAGAAGTGGGCTACGGGTTTTTTGACGACACCGTCCCAAGCTGAGCTGAATATGCCTGACGACTATGGAAGTGAACTTCGTAGGCAAGAAGAAATATTGAAGGAGGAGAAAGAAGAAAGGAAAAAAGCGGGAAACAAGTTGACCAGCTCGGGATGCAGAATAAACAATCGATCCCCCCGCTCATAGTGAAAGCCCGTCGGAAGAGAACCCCGAGGTCATAGCAGCTGCAGCAACAAATGGATTGACTGTAGCGAGTGCCATGAAACAAGCAGCCGAGATGTGTTTGACTCTTCGTGCCTCGTTAGGCCTTGAGGATGCGCCAACTAGTGAGGTAGTATTACAATATGTGCGGAATGGGCCTCTCGTCGAGGCTACGCAGGAAAAGAGTCTAGCACCACAAATGCGAAATCTGCTACGTTGGTACAAGAATTTCATAACATGGGCCGACAAAGAATATGTTTATGCGGATGTTACAGAGCAGCATCACACCAAACGGTACTCTGTAGAAACTCATATGAGTGAATTGTTCCAGCTGTTCAATCTGCGCGAGCTCGACAAATCTATCCTGAGTTGCTACGTTCTGTAAGTGATTTATTTCTACCTCATCTCGTTCTTCATTGCCTGCACTATATTGTTGCGTACGCTATTATGCAGATTGTCCTAACTATATTGTTGCGTACGCTATTATGCAGATTGAAGATTTGGGAATGCAAAATAATAAACATCCATGATGTTGGGTTCATTGACCCACATATCGTTAATGGACATGTGTTACAACATCACCCCGAAGACATGGAGAAAGACTTGTACATGTTTCTTAGAAAACATCAACTCAAAAGTCATATTCTATTTCCTTACCATTTTGGTTGAGTGTTTCTCTCTTGTGCCCATTCTCTTTTGTTTACTCCATGCCTGGTATGTCTAATCGATGAGTTATGTATGACTGTGCATGTAACGTGTCCGCAGGTTCCACTGGATTCTGCTAAAAATTGAACTTCACACCTCCACAGTTTTTATCATGGACTCTATGAATTCAGATTCAAAGCGTTGGGCCGACATGAGAAAAATGCTGCAAAAGTAATTATTTTCAATCATTTGCGCTCTATATCGATCGGTCTCTTTCGTTCATTTCCTAATATCAAGTAACTAATAACTCTCTTGTTCATTTAATTTTCTTTTCCCTGTAGGGTTTGGAGACGGTTCTCAGAAGAAATTGTTGGTGAATTCAAACATCAGCTAGATTTTAGAAGGTTACTTAATGTGGATAAGCAGCCACCGGGGACCAATCTATGTGGATATTATGTTTGTGAGAACATCCGGAAACACACCACTGAGCGGAAGGTGTCGGATAGAGTGCGAAAGGCGACGGATAACTTGCGGAGGAAGCTTAGTCCAGAAGCTCGCTTCCGACCAATTCAAGAGGAATTAGCAGGATTTTTCATGAGTCAAGTCCTCGATCCTAAAGGAAAACACTATACCGAGGACGAATCAAATTATATGCATCTCCGAGATTGAAACTTGTTCGAAGTTGTGTATGGTCATCCATCTTAATTGTGTATGGAAACTTGTTCGAAGTTGTATATGGTCACCCGAGATTGAATATATATTATATATTTCTATTGAATTTTTTCTGTTGAAAATTTCATATGCATGTATATAGTAGCGTAGAATATATATGTGTACTGAAACTTTATCAAAATTAAAATAAAACAAAAAATAAAATATAAAAGAAATAAAACAGTACAAATTAAAAAGAAACCAGGTTTAGGGGGGCTAAAACGCTAAACCTGCGGAGGAGGCCTTTAGTCCCGGTTAGCCACTAGAACCGGGACTAAAGGTGCTCCGTCCCGACGGACTCCTAGCGCCCACGTGGACGGGCCTTTAGTCCCGGTTCGTAAGAGCCGCGACTAGGAGATGGGGTGCTTTAGTCGCGCATATTTAGTCCCGGTTGCACATCCGGGAATAATGGCCTTTGCGAACCGGGACTAAAGATCTATTTTCTACCCGTGTGCATGATACTTGTGTATGATACTCACCACTATGACTAGTCTGATACGCGTTGGTGTTCCAAAGCTGGCCGTGCGGTTGTTTTGGAGGCGCGTGAGCCAGGGATGTTGCATGGAAGGTGTGTGTGGCTAAGTACAGTAGATTTACACGTCCGTTTATACGTGTCCGTTCAACCTTTCTGACGAAAACATCATGCAGTGCTATCATTGGAAGTTAGACGGTGGAGTGGGCAGCCCCTTTTTTTCTTGGCCATTTCTTGGCATACGAAGCAGGTTAGCTTGTTCCATGAAAAAAAGCAGGTTAGCTTGTTCCTAAAAAAAAAGCTGGTTAGCTTGTCAACGACACTACGGGAACAAGCGACGATGCCGAGGGGGTTTTCAACGCCGAGGGGAAAATATCGGGACCCTTGGCATAGCTTGTACAGTGCCCACGGTTGTAAATCGACCCTCAGCACAGAGCAACCGTTGGCATAGATGAACAATGCCGAGGGTGACTGTCGGCGTAGAATAACCTTCGGCACAGAAGGAACAACGCCGAGGGCTACCGTCGGCACAGGATGGCTGTAGGCACAGCCCGCGTGGCGACGTGCGCTGGCCACTACCGTCGAGAAAAAGTTAACGTCCCAGGACAATACCGAGGGGGTTGCCGTCGGCGTAACTCATAGATTTGTATCGTTACCGGCGCATTATAATGCCGAGGGGGTTCCCGTCGGCATAGATTGTATAGCAATGCCGAGGGTTACACCCTCGGCACTGCTCCTTTTTCCATTGTATTGCCCCTTATAATTTTCTCTATATATATGCTTTAAATATTTTCTGCATATAATTATTTGGTTGCATGAATTAGTTACCAGGGTTTCGCTGGAAAAAAAAACGCATGAGCGGCGAATCACACGAATACTTGCAAGTGGCCCTACCATACATGTGAAAGCAGACGCGAGCATGTTAACGTGCATGCAATTACACTTATAGAGGTACTAGACGTGTAAGAACAAACTCCCTCTACGGGTAAAACGAAGAGCTACCAGTGGATTCTTGCGTCCAATTTTGGTTTTCCATGTATATGTAACCTACAAAAATCTAAATCAACAAAAATGTATATTGGTCAACCCTCGTATGGACCAAGATACACTACTAAAAATTCACTCTCCGCGGATTGGTCTCGGCTTCGCCGAGCGCAAAATCTTGGGGAAACCCGGCAAAGAGCATCAACGTCGAGACTACAGACGAAACCCTCGGAGACGGCGACCAGGCTCGGCCAACATCCTCTTCGCTCGGTGTGCCCCGCCAAAAGGACCCGGTGAAGAAATTCACGTCCGAAAACACAGTAAAAAGGTATCAACAAACTATGCCATGAATGTGGCCATAACAACCGTCATTTAGCCCGAAACCCAAGAATCTTCGGAGGTGATAGCTCATTTTTGTGAACACCTTTTCAACCCAATTGTCGTATTCCAAGTTTATTATTTTTGGTGGATACTAGGACATATAAAATGACACCACGGGAAGGTCTTGCATCATTTCGAGTTTTTTTGAATTTTCTGAAATTTTCTAAGCCGGTTTTAGGAAAAAGTTAAGACGACAGGCATTACCTTTCATAGCTAGGGGATGAATATTGTGAAACTCTTGGTGTATCTATGAAGAAATAGTACTTGTGCATCTAAAAATTATTTTTTCAAAAAATCATGAGCAAACTACGAGGCACCTGTAGTTCAAATTTGACTCGGTTTCAGCTGAATCGGCCAAAATTTGTCTTTTTCAAAAGAGGTGTATTTAAAGCTATTGAGAGGTAGTAATTTTGTTTTTTGAACATGAAATATGGTATAATAACTTTATAATTCTATTTGGTGCAATTTTGTAACATATTTTTGGTAGGTGCTTCACAAAAAAAAAACCTTTTCTGACACTCCGAAAATGGAAAATAGTATTTTTATTAAGAGAAGAATAAAACTTTCTTCGGCAACATTGTTCGTTGTTTCAATATGCATGTTTAGGTAGAACATGGGAATATTTCAAAAAACTATGGCATGAATGTAGCCATAACAACCGTCATTTTGCCCGAAACCTAAGAATCTTCGGAGGTGATAGCTCATTTTTGTCAACACATTTTCAACCCAATTGTTGTATTCCAAGTTTATTATTTTCGGTGGATACTAGGACATATAAAATGACACCACAGGAAGGTCTTGCATCATTTCGAGTTTTTTTGAATTTTCTGAAATTTTCTAACCTGGTTTTAGGAAAAAGTCAAGACGGCGGGCATTATCTTTCGTAGCTAGGGGATGAATATTGTGAAACTCTTGGTGTTTCTCTGAAGAAATAGGTACTTGTGTATCTAAAAATTATTTTTACAAAAAATCATGAGCAAACTATGAGGCACCTGTAGTTCAAATTTGACTCGGTTTCAGCTGAATCGGCCGAAATTTGTCTTTTTAAAAGAGGTATATTTAAAGCTACTGAGAGGTAGTAATTTTGTTTTTTGAACATGAAATATGGTATAATAACTTTATAATTCTATTTGGTGCAATTTTGTAACATATTTTTGGTAGGTGCTTCACAAAAAAAACCTTTTCTGACACTCCGAAAATGGAAAATAGTATTTTTGTTAAGAGAAGAATAAAACTTTCTTCAGCAACATTGTTCGTTGTTTCAATATGCATTTTTAGGTAGAACATGGGAATATTTCAAAAAACTATGCCATGAATGTGGCCATAACAACCGTCATTTGGCCCGAAACCCAAGAATCTTCGGAGGTGATAGCTCATTTTTGTGAACACCTTTTCAACCCAATTGTCCTATTCCAAGTTTATTATTTTTGGTGGATACTAGGACATATAAAATGACACCACATGAAGGTCTTGCATCATTTCGAGTTATTTTTGAATTTTGTGGAATTTTCTAAGCTGGTTTTAGGAAAAAGTCAAGATGACGGGCATTACCTTTCGTAGCTAGGGGATGAATATTGTGAAACTCTTGGTGTATCTTTGAAGAAATAGGTACTTGTGTATCTAAAAATTATTTTTTCAAAAAATCATGAGCAAACTATGAGGCACCTGTAGTTCAAATTTGACTCGGTTTCAGCTGAATCGGCCGAAATTTGTCTTTTTCAAAAGAGGTGTGTATAAAGCTATTGAGAGGTACTAATTTTGTTTTTTGAACATGAAATATGGTATAATAACTTTATAAATTTATTTGGTGCAGTTTTGTAACATATTTTTGGTAGGTGCTTCACAAAAAACCCTTTTCTGACACTCCAAAAATGGAAAATGGTATTTTTATTAATAGAAAAATAAAACTTTCTTCGGCAACATTGTTCCTTGTTTCAATATGCATGTTTAGATAGTATATGGGCACATTTCAAAAAACTATGCCATGAATGTGGCCATAACAACCGTCATTTGGCCCGAAACCCAAAAATCTTCGGAGGTGATAGCTCATTTTTGTGAACACCTTTTCAACCCACCCAGCCTGGTTTATTCTCTTTATTATGGTAGCGTTTGATCAAGTAGTGCTCCGTTTGGGATTTGGTAACGGGTCCCCTAAGCACGCTCCTTGTGGCGAAAGTTGTGTGCTGTGCAGTTTTTCTCTCAGCCTGTGTATGCTCGACTACTCGATGCGCCAGAGTAGATAATTTCAGTCTTCAGCTATAGAGAGTAGGGGAGCAGCGGTTCTTGCATTTTGATAAGTGGTGTAGAAAGATTAATCCCTGTACATACCAAGAACATGTGAATGAATCTGTTTATCTATTGTGAAAATCCCGTGCTGTTGTGCAATTACTTTCCAAAGTGAAGAACATTATTCGAAATTAAACCACTAGGAGAAACATGATAGTTCTCGGAGTAACGTTTGTACTTATGTTCAGGTTTTAGGAAGACAGCTAATGCCGCAAAACACCAGTTATATGTACGAATCACTGCCTAAAATTATTTACAAAATTACATATGACACAGCAATGGAATACATGAATTTAAGATTCCAAAATGTATAAAAACATGGAAAAATTTAATTTCTCCTTACAAATTGTTTACTTATTGATTGCTACTATGTTTGTTCATTGGCATAAAATTTAATTTCTCCTTACAAATTGTTTACTCAATATAGATTCATAGAATTGCATGGGCCAAATTCTCAGCCACTTCTGGAGCCGGCCGACGAGAACGTGGTGTTGATCGCAGGGGGTGGTAAGCCACATGGACACTTATGTATGCTTGATTCGGTGCTGCCCTCTACGAGCAATCTCACGCGGGTCAAAGCTACCACGGGTAAGGTGGCTTCTATCCCATTCCCACCTCGTGCACCACGTCGCGATGTAAGATTTTTATCATTTTTATCCAAATTTAGACTTTTGATCATGCATTGTATGTTGATGGGATGCATTATGTAAAATTATAGCCCCGCTATGATGATGCCTACGAGGAGGTTTGCCGCGAGTTTCAACAGAAGATGAATGAATGGTATGCTGCAATTGGCGCTCGCGATGATCTCATTCAAGCGGGACATAAGGTTATTTCTTGCCCATTCGAACTACTTGCAAGCGGTTTGGATGATGTATTTATCTTGGCCACACATGACCTATAATATCACTTGCAGGCGTTCTATATGGCTCAGATCAACGGTACTCCACCGCCTCCTTATGTTGATCCTCCACCAAAACCACCGATGCCAATGTTGCCGACGAAGGCTGAATTCCTCGCACATATTGCCATGGGGACTCCGGTTAGTACTTCATTCAACTACTAAGTTATTAGTTACAAGTCACGAAAGAACTACTAAGTTACTAGCTACTAATATGCTGAAACATATGTAGGGATCGGCTCATTCATAGACGCCCTTTGGCCGTGCTTCCGCCTCGCCCAGGGAGACACCCGAGACCACTCCAGTTCACCTAGGAGGTCCTAGTCCTGGTCATTCTGGTTGTTGACTCGCCGATCTCGGTTAGTTTGAAGCAAACCCTTACATGTAACCAACACATACACAATTTACCATGCATGAACTTTGACTTAGACAATTTTCCATGCTAAACTTCCATTAAAATAATTCGCCATGCAAAAGTTGGACTAAGAACAACTTGCTATGCAAAAACTTTAACTTTGCTCAACTTGCAATGCATGAACTTTGACTTAGACATTTTTCGATACTAAACGGATTTGTTCTTTCATTTTGTAGTGACAATGCTCTCGAAGACATTGTGTCTTGTATCGGTGCTCGAAGTCCATTGACCGGTTGCCATGTGACATGTATCCCATGACTATGTGTAATAAACTTGTAGTGAGAATGAACCGGTTGCCATGTGACATGTATCCCACGACTATGTGTGATGATTCTCTCAAAGATGATGTGCAATGAACTTGTAGTGATAACTGTGTGTAATGAACTTGTAGTGATGATTATGTATATTGTGCATCCCGTGCTTATCAAGTTTGATGCTAGCCATGTGATATGGTTGTGTATGTCCTTTATGCCTAATATTTTTGCATTATTATAGCCAATTCATATATACATATATGTCTGCTGGAATTTTTAGGTGAAGAAAGGAGGCAAAAAAAAAAGTGGGTATCAACGCCGATGGTTAAACAGTCGGCACTGGTAAACCCCCAAATCGCTGATCAATAACGCCGAAGGTAACCCCCTCGGCACTGATCAATAACGCTGAAGGTAACCCCTCGGCACTGCGCCTTACCACGAGGCCGCCAGCCTGCACCATGTGGCTACCAATGCCGAGGGTAACCCCCTCAGCACTGATCAATAACACCGAGGGTATCCCCCTCGGCACTGCTCTTTACCACAAGCCCCCCAGCGTGCACCACGTGGCTACCAACGCCGAGGGTATCACCCTCGGCACTGCTCCTGGGGCGCCGTATTCTCCGTCCCGTTAACTTGCTGTGGCGACGGTTAGAATGTGCCGAGGGGCGAAGTAAACCGTCGGCATAGGTCGCTACGCCGAAGGTCGAAGCAACGCCGACGGTATTGTACTGTACCGAGGACCACATAAGCTTGAGGGTTAAGTGCCGAGGGTCACCGTCGGCACTAGCTAACGCCGAGGGTAAACAGAGCTAAGCCGATCGCCGAGGGGCAAAACCCTCAGCGTTGAACTTCGGCCGGTAACACAAAGAGACATAAATTGTGAAACTGCCGGTAAAATATCGAATATTCAAAGCCACACCTACATGGATGTCCCCGTCGTATCTCGTCCGTTCACCTCTGTTGGAGATTGATGCAGCGGGTTGACCAGGTTAGCATGGCTTAGCGAGCCCCCCCCTCCCTGGCCCACCAAGTCAGCACGGAACAGGGTGCTCAGCTCGTTAACCTCCTAATCGAACACAAGGGTCCTTTGGGCATTTTTTTCTGGTCCAAACCGTATCCTCCCACCTCCAGACCTAGTTCATCTTCTCCCACCTCCATTCAAGGCTACAACGGCGAGGAGGGCAGCCTAACCGGCGGTCCCCAAGGGCGACCTCGCCAACGGCGAGAAGGGCGGCAGGAGATGGAGACGTCGACGGGCCTGTCCTCCCGGGGTGGCCGTGCCGGTCTGACACGTGGAGGAGCCCGCGGCGGCGCGAGGCGTCTTGCCTTCGAATCCAGCCATGGCAGCGCCGTCCATGTGTGGGCGGACCGAGCTCTCCATTAAGATCGATCCGGCCATGCGGGCGCGTCAAGGATTTATTTTCTCAGATTTTTTTTTGATCCAGATCCGTTTTGCTCAAGATCCATTTTGCCCCTGATATGTTCGTCATTTTTTTCTTGCTCATGATATGTAATTTTGTCTCAGATCTAAATCGTAAGGATTTTGTTTTGTCAAGGATCCGTTCTTCCTTGATTTTTTTTTCCTGACGAGATATTTGTGTTCGATATATGTGAAATTGCTGGGAAATTTGCTTCCGAATTGCTGGAACGAGATCTGTGCGTTAATAGGCAAGTTACATAATGACCAGCTGTTTTCATATTTGTGCAGCGCTCAATCATAAAGAGATCTGTCCGGATCCGAGCCTCTCCAGCAACATCTACCCGGTTATGGAGGAGTAGTGGGGCTTGGAGCGCCACCTGACTCTTCCCGGCCATGGCTGCAACAGGACTGCAAAGATGCGCTCTTCTCTTTTTCGTTTGGATCTGAAATTTTTGTTTCATTTATCTTCTATCAATCTACTGTGAAACTTCTACAGAAGATGCTAGTTCATGCAAAGCTTCTTCACCACCGGGATTTCTTCTTCACCGGCGGTACGACACAGGATTTGACCTTCCTGTGTATTTTTTTTTTGTTTTCAGGCTTGATTCAATCCCCTTGGCCCATATTTCTATATCCAGAATTATTTTTGTAGTTTCTTTTAGTTGAGAATTTCTGTCAGTTATTTCCCAGATCTAAAAAAATACAACTTCATTTCAATATAATTCTTAGGTGATGCAACCACATGTAATCCTAGTTAATTTTCTGTATGAATCTTGAATCGATCTGGAATCATGTTTTCCTCCTACATGCTTCAGTATTTTTTTGCCGATATTGAAATGGTTGTTAATTCATCAAAATATGAGCAATTACTTCTGTGAAATATGGTATCAACTTTGGATTGTTTCCAAAAAAATATGCAAAAAAGGTTCTCTGTATGTGTGTCTTTGCTTTTTTGGGGTGAACAAAATCCGTGCCTTTTTTCTGATGGATGTTCATGTGTGTATTTGCATACAATGAAAATTATTGGTCATCTGTATTGTTTCTACGTAGACTTGTTCATGAATGTTGTCCTGATTTTCCTCGAAATTTCTTGTTGATAGATGCAAAAAAAACATGAATTTGCCCCGATTTTCCTCGAATTTTCATAACGCGTCTAAACAGAAAAAATATTGCTGCATATATTCATCTGATATTATTGTTAATGCATGTATCCGAAAATGGTTGCTAATCCATAAAACTCAAAATCATGTACCCTAAACCCTTCTACATGCTTATAATATTTTTTTTTCTGGATATTAGAAATCATTGTTTATACATCAAGATCCGATATTGTTGACTCCACCATTTTCTGGATATATGCATCCGATTTTTTTCTAATATGGAAATGGTTAATGAATAATCTTTATTTAGGGTACATACATCAATTTTCTGATACATGTATTCTCGTGTTGTTAATAAATAATAATGCATGATAATTTTCTGATACGGTCGTTAATGCATAATCCATGTGAATTATCTGTTTAAGCACGATTCTGGTAAAAATAATTTCATTTTTCGGTAAACAAATTGCATGCTTTTAGAAGGTAAAAATGATTCTGTAAAAAATACATTTTCGAAATAACCATTAGATCGGTGAAACAAAGTACCCGTGTCACCTTCTATCTCCTGCTGGATAGACCCAAGGGTATTTTAGGCACTACAATTAGGACGAGTGGAGCTTTGCGGGAGATTACGCTTTTTCTGGGAAATCAAATCCCTCCCATGCGCTTCGTAGGAGCAACTAGCTGGCTCATATCCCTAGTTGAGTGAACGGTCAGGATAGATGGTGGATATCCATGTAGGTGTGGAAAATCCGCTCTCGGTAAAATATTCATGCATGAAGGACTGCTACGTTATTTTCTGGCGAAAACAATGAACACCACACACCACCCTCTGAAGAACAGCCACAGGTAGCATCACTCTCTCATACTTAGCTATGGCTCCTTGCCAAAGTACAGAGGCTGGATCTTTGGACGGCTTCTGAGACACGGCGGAGCACGTCGACCTGAGCGCGCAGGTGGACCACGTAGTCCATGGCCTCCCGGAGCAGTGAGGCCTCGTCAACGGCGGCCTGCCGGCCTCCCGGTATTACCTCCCTCAGAGCCATGGTCCTCCTACTGAGCAACCTCCTCGCGTCGTGGCTGCTCTTGCGGCCGCGGCGGCACCTCCTCAGGATAGTCCTGCACCTCCGGGCCTTGCACACTGCACCGGACGCCGCCGCGGAGGCTAAGATCGCTTTGGGCCACCTCGCACCGGCGCCGCGGGCTGCCGCCATGGCGACGTCGGCGGCGGACTTGACGGCGCGCCTCCTCTCGTAGGGGCTCATGGCGTTGAAGGATGATGCACTTGTTCGCCTGCGCGCATGGAGGCTCAGGAGGAGGTTCTTGAGGAAGGCTTGCTTGAAGGGCATGGTGTTTGTGCTAGGGCCTTGCATGGCTTGATCTTCTCTTCTCTTTTGCTTGAGGAGAGACGATATGGTTGTGGGTGATGGTAATGTTGGTAATGTTTGATGGATAGGTAGCAGGAACAGGGGCTCTCCTGCTGCTTAAATACGAGTCTACGGCATGCATGCGGTGTCACTAACAGTCTCTACACATATAATTGTGCATAGCATGTGCTAGCTGCATGATTCGTGATCTCTTACACATGCATGTTACTATTGTTGATATAGACATAAGCGTCTTGAAGTTATAGTGTTGACATGGCATGTCCCGTTCTTTTGGGATGCACCTGTCGGGGACTTAAAGTTCAAAAGTTTATATTCTTCCATGATCGATCTTAGATTGTCGTATGCTCCGCAATCTGTATGGATGTAGAATCGACAAGTACGGCACTAGGCGTCCACAAGCTTAAGGTTTCCAAGCTCATAATGAAGATGAACACAATTACTGAGCTGGCTCCCATGTCATCGTCGCAAAGAAATGACTCGAAAGTCGAAAGCTAGTAGAGCACGCAAGATACGCGCGTACAAGTACATCGATCACACGATGCCCAGCTGGCCGTGAAAATACATCGTTCTCGCGCATCGCATGCGCGCTAGCTACGTATTATGATTGTGTGTTGTCGTACGCTGGGTATGGATACGAAGATGGACAAGTACGACGCGAGATGTCCATGGGATTAAAGGTCGCTCGAGCTACTGACCTGGCCGGCCGGCCTGGTGTCATGGTCACACATAAAAATGAAAAGAGATGAGCTCCGGGAGGCAAGGTGAAGACAAGACGACGCACATGGCTGCACATGCAGCGTCAGCCGGCGCTGGCACTTGGCAGCGCCACCGGCTCTCCGGCGACTAGCGGGATGGGTATGTGTTGACGTGCATGTGACGGGCACTGCGCCGCCCTGGATGCATGAACTCTGCCTAGCTGAGTGAACTACTGCGTGTTAATTTGTCGAAAATGTAATCCCACCCGGGCACACGTGTACCCGGCTTATCCACAGCCTCAAACAAGAATCTAATGGCAGCTAGAGGTTCCTTCCATTTTCCAAATAAATCCCTCAAATAAACAAAGGTCATATTAGAAGATCCCTCCCATATTGGAACACACACCTCATGCTTTCCTTAAAATCCCAACAACACGCTTAGACCAGACCATCTGGATACATTGGATCATTTGCCAAACAATAACCTGCCAAGAATTAACCGGATACAAGATTGGTATATGCATGTTTTTTTTTTCCAGCTCACAAGAACACACAATACATGGACAAAATCTGATAAGATAAATAGATACAAAAAATAATTTATAAGCCATTCATTAACAGATCACTTAACAGACCTGCCAAGAATTAACCGGACCAAATCTGGGAGCATACACGAATTAAGGACCAATACATTTAGGAACAATTCATTAAGAGATTTCCCTTTATACATCCAATTCACAATAGATTTGTACTAAAAATGGACAACAATTTTCCTCGAATCGAGCCGAACACTCTGTACAGTAGAATAGATCCAGAGAATAATAATGGAGAATATGGACAACGGAATCATAGTTTCATACACAAGAAAAATATCAAAAAATAATCCAGAAAAAATGATGCAATTTGGATCGGAGAACCAGAAAATCATACACAATATTTACACAAATTCGGATCTGAGAGAAGAAACTGAATAAGGGAAGAAAAACTGAATATTAGAAGTTGATGTTGCCGAAGCTTGTAACGCCGCTGGGTTGGAGAAGTCAGCGACCATGTTTTTGAGAAAAATCTCCAAAACGGACACACACAGGCACCCATGGAAAATGATGCTACCATGGTGAAGGAGTAATGTAGCGGACGTCGACCTCGGCGCCGCTCATGGCTTGGGGACGACCGGATCCGGCGGTGGCTTGGAGACGACCCCCCGTCGTCGTCGTTGTGGCCGGCGCCGGCGCCGAACCCGCGCTCCCTTCGCTGCTGCTGGCAGCGTCCGCCTCTACGAACACCTGGACGAGGTAGGATAGGCACGCGAAGGCGTCGTGTTCGCTGCCGCTGCCTCAGAGAAGGACGGGGGGTGCAAGGACGGAGGAGAGTAGCGAGATGCAGGGGATTTGTTCTGGAGAAGAGAGAGAAGGAGGTGGGGTTTGTTCGGTGGAGAAGATGCACACGTACACGTTGCTTCCTATAGGGGGAGGAAGTGTACAAAGTCCAGGTTGTTTGTGTAAAAGGACAACACGAATCTGAAACAGCTTGCCAACGGTCGAGGATAAGACGGGCACGCCCACGCCCGGGTGGAATTTCCGCGTCCGTTAATTTGTTCGGCAAGTTCTTTCTTTCTTACTTTCTTTCTTTTGCGAATGGATCGAACTCTATATCAATCAAACACCAGGAAAACAAACCTCACAAAAAAAGAGAGAGTACAATAGATTTACTCGGAATTTTTCATCTTCTCCGTCGTTTACATGGCAATGTTGCCGTTTCTAGATGTTGGCTGGCGCCACTACTGCTAATATAAAACACCGCAACAAGAAAGCAGTATCGTCACATGATGCGATCATTCATATGCGAGACGGATTAGGTTCCAAAATATTGTTGATCGTAACATGCATGATTTAGCAAGGTCCTGTGATTTTTTCTTATGTTTTACAATGACACAATTCTTTGATGGAATTTTGAACAGTCACATTCCGTACTTTGAAGTCAGTAAATTCGTCACAAAATTAAAGCGGCTAGGTGGGCTCACAGGTTGTCTGCTCTCCCTTGAAATATGGGTGATGTGTCCAGTATGTACCGGCTTGTCCGTCGGTCCGTTCCGTCTAATCTGTCTTTCCGGCAAGAGCACACGTGCCTTTTCCCTTCTTGGCATAAAGAATGAGCAGTTTTGCTAGTTTTTCTGAAATTTATTTTGGCAGGCGTGAGCACATGCTGCTGCACCGAGAACATATTTGATATTTATACTGTCAAAAACATTAATAATACAAATTTAGTGCATACACCTCGACATTCTATACGTGTGCATGCACCTTAGGGCATCTCCAGTCGTCCCCCCAGAGCCCCCCCAGGACGCAAATTAGCGCCGTTTTGGGCGAAAATCGCTGTTTTTCCACCAGTCGACCCCCCAGGACCTGAAAAAGCGCCGTTTCGGCGGAAATTAGCGCCGCCGCCCCCAGGCGGAACCCAGCCAGTTGGGTTCGGCCTGGGGGGGGGGGGGGCGGCGATAGGAAAAGCGCTCGTGGGCCAGCGCTGTCGGTGAGGGAGAGCTCTTTTCCCACTTTCTCCACCCCCGAACCGTCTTTTCCCCTCGCTCGCCTCGCCGTCGCCGCCCCACCCCGCACCCCGCGCCGCCACCGTCGGCCACCATCGTACAACAGCGACGAGGTAAAACCACCGACGGCTGGTCCACCACGTCGTCGCCGCCGTTCGAGCACGTCTCCGGCGCCGAGGAGGCTGCGCCCCAGTAATCCACGTCCACCGCCCGCAAGGTGTTCGACGCTCTGTCCGAGGCATGGACTCCGACGCCGAGGAAATGCTCGCCGAGCTATTCGACGAGGAAGACCAGGCCGCCATCGACGAGGAGCACCTACTCGTCCTGAGCTGCCTGGCCGGGATGCTGGCCCAGGACGCCGCGCCGCGCCGCGCTGGATCGAAGCCCGGTCGCCGGAAGAGCAGGCCGAGGCAGCGGTACGAGGGCTACTGCATCCTCTACTCCGACTACTTCGCCGAGGATCCCACCCAACGACAGAAGGTGTTCCGGCGTCGTTTCAGGATGAAACGCACGCTCTTTCTCAAGATCATGCATGCCATCCGGGAGTTCGACACCTACTTCAAGTTGAAGAAGGACTGCACCGACACGGTAGGGTTTACCTCTATCCAAAAGTGCACGATGGCCATGAGGTTGCTTGCATACGGTGCTCCCGCAGATGCACAAGATGACTACCTGCGCATGAGCGAGTCCACGGCCCTCGAGTGCTTGAACAAGTTGCCGGGCAGTGGTTGCAGTTTTTGGCCCAATATACCTGCGATCACCCAATGCGCAAGACACTGCTTGTCTCCTCGCAGAGAATGAAGCAGGAGGGTTTCCGGGTGCTTGGCAGTATCGACTGCATGCACTGGGCATGGAAGAACTGCCCATTTGACTGGCAGGGGATGTACAAGGGAAAGGAGGGAGAGTGCTCGGTGGTTCTCGAGGCCGTGGCTTCGTACGATCTATGGATTTGGCATTCATTCTTTGGTATGCCTGGAAGTCACAACGACATCAATGTCTTGCAGTGCTCGAATGTCTTTGCTGATCTTGTCGAAGGCCATGCCCCCTGTGAACTATGAGATCAATGGACACCAGTATACAAAGGGGTACTATCTTGCAGATGGCATCTACCCGAAGTGGGCAACATTTGTGAAGAGCATCTCCAACCCTATCCCAGGAAGCGCAAAAGCTTGGTTTACCAAGTGCCAGGAGGCTTGCAGGAAGGATGTTGAGCGGGCATTTGGTGCGCTGCAATCTCGATTCGCTGTTGTCCGATACCCAACTATGACTTGGTCGAAGTCTAACATGTGGGAGGTGATGCAGTGTTGTGTGATCTTGCACAACATGATCATTGAGAGTGAGCGGGATGACCCAGTGCCTGACAGTGAGGCAAGCACACCATACTACCGGCAGGGTCCTCTTGCAGATGTTGATCACCAGGTGCCGGCATCATGGACAGACTTCCTCACCAAGCGACAGGAGATTCGACACGCTGCAACACATCATGCTCTGCAGGATGACCTGGTGCAACATTTGTGGGCGCGAAAGGGGAATGGCAATGTTGAGGACGATGACTAGTGTTCTTTTTTTTAAAATTGTTGAACTATTTATTTGTGTGGCCAAACTCTATTTATTTGTGTGGCAACAATCTATTTATTTGGTGGAATTTTTTTTGATTGCCCAAATTTGGCCGAGTCGCCGCTGGGGGGGCGGCCTGGGTTCACGGCTGGGAAACGCGCCCCCCCAGTTCCGAGAATAGCGCCGTTTCGCGCCGCGGCGCAAAAAAAGCGAGGATTTTTGCGTCCTGGGGGGGCGCAACGACTGGAGATGCCCTTAGGTTTCCCAGAAAACTGATGTTTTTAGTGGCCTGTCTAAACACAGTAGAAAAATCTGTTTTCAACACTGAAATTTGTCTTTTTGCACACGACACACACTATCCGTATTTTGTACAAAACGAGTTTGTCTGCCCATAGAGTAGCAAAATGTACACACGTTTTTTTTGTCAAAATTGTTTGACAAGGTGAAAATCGGTTAAAACAAATTTCAACAATCAAGAGTCCTTCTGGCTGCCAAAACGTCTCTCCCCCCTCCCCCTTCTAGTTTCTAATTAGTACGTATGAAAGAAACATGAAACCCAAAAATGTAGGGAGATAAGCTTTTCAAAACCTGGATAGTCCCATACCAGCATTTTCGAACTTAACGACTCTTATTTCTTAAACTAAAAAGAAACCAAAAACTCTACATGATTGGCGGTTTAGCTAGACAGACATGTGCAACCCCCGGTCACTCGCCAACCTCCTATGACTATATCTTGTATGATTTTGTACTCACCTTGCTTCCTCGCTCCAAATTCGTTCATATCTTCCTCCTACTAATCATCACCTCCACCACTATATCATTGTTTTCGCTTTAAAAACATCACATTTCTCGATTTGCAACATTCTTACCAACCACTGATTATTGAGCTCGGATGATGCAGGCAATATGACCATCCCGATAATGTAATTCATGTTTGCTGCCAAGATTTCGAGTTCATTCCCGGCTTCCTCATTAATCTGTTTATTTTTTTTGAAGAATCTCGTGCCTTTTCACATGCTGAGTTCTCCACAAATGCTCGGTCGATATCGCAAGAATACGACCATCTGGAAGCGACAAACAAAATTTTCTTGGATGGGGGGGGGGGGGGAGGGGAACCACACTCATTTCTTCAATTCAATGTCTTCCTTGTGCTTTCGTTAGCTCGATATTAGCGACAATTTTTTCACCGTGCATGGTGTTGTTGACGTCTACACCGAACACGTCCTCATGTGTTCTTGGGAGCAGGGGCTAATGCACCACAACGCCGTACAAGGACACCTTCCAGAAGCGCGGTACGCAAGATAATTCGGATGAAGCTATCACAACACAAAACCTTGCACACCTAAAAGCGACTCTTTTTAGGTTCGCAGCGACTATGATCTGAGCTAGGTTGATTTGCTCGCCCTAGACTCAATTTTTGATCAACTAGGGGAATCATCGTTCGTGAAGTCGCCTATGAGCGGAAGCAGAAGCAGTAACAAAGGTTGAAGGTAAAAAGTAAAAATATTGGTAGATTCGATTGATATCTGCTTAGTTGACAATCAGCCATCACCTTTACATTTATATATGGCAATTGGTATTGCCGTGTAAGGCATGAAACCCACACGTTTAAAAGTAAAACTGAGTATAAGTCCTACAATAAACGTGGAAGGTATTTCCGCGCCTTCATAGTGAAAATATACTCCAAGCATCTAAGTCCGGGTGCATCCGGGTTAGAGTCGACTCTCCTTCTGTGTTGTAGTAGATCATGCCAAGTCTTTGTGTTGAATTCGGTCTTGCCTTGGTCTTCTGGACAAGTGCCAATTTCCACTTTTATCTTTGTGGTACCTTCATTATTGAACAATATCTGGTACTATCTACCATGCCTTGTTTGAATCTTCTAGTCTTCACACACCTACCTACATGTTTGAGTGTTTCAAGAGTCCGGATCCTCTCCGAATCGGACTTCGTGTCGCACCCATCTGCCATAACCTTCAATCTTCAATGGGTTTTCACCTTCAACTAGTAGTCGCCCAAAAATGACTACCAAAACATGCCTGATGACCCACAAGTATTGGGGTGTATCGTAGTACTTTCGATAAATAAGAGTGTCGAACCCAACAAGGAGCAGAAGGTGTTGACAAGCTGTTTCGATGAAGGAATAACTATAAACACTGGAAAATAGATTTGTATGGGTTTTTGATATTGCAGATAAATAAAGTGCGAGTAAATAAAATGCAGTAGTAATAATTGCAGCAAGTGGCCCAATCCTTTCTTCAGCAAAGGACAAGCGGGTGAGTTTACTTATGATTAACAAATGTTTTCGAGGACACACAGGAGATTTCTGTCAAGTGCTTTTGTTCCATGCAGCTGAATAATGTTAGGTGTTTTGATAAGTGTTATGTGGGTGAACCTATGCTAATGTACCGTCCCATCCAAGACTAATACATACTTGTGATTGTACGCCTTGCAAGCATCCGCAACTACAAGAAAGTAATTAAGAAATAAATCTTACCACACTTTAAACTCCGGGGTTCTACGCTCCCTCGTGTAATGGTTTCCTAACATGGATTTAGGTTTCTTTCACTCTGGCAACCCCACAATTAGTAGCCAAATACACGATGCATCCCCCTAGGCCCATAAATGGTGAAGTGTCATGTAGTCGATGTTCACATGACACCACTAGGAGAATAACACCACAACTTAAATATCAAACATTAAATATTATTCAACATTACTTCACTGCTCCCTCCATTCCACAAAATAAGGCCTATATTTTTAGTCAAAATTCAACGTGGTATAACTTTGACCAATCATATAGGTAAAAATATAAACATTTAGAAGACCAAATTAATATCGATAGAACCACCAAACACTATATTCTTATAGCATGTTTATTAAATCTTGTAAATATTTATATTTTTATCTAGAATATTGGTCAAAGTTACACTACATTGACTTTTGACTAAGAATACACGCCTTGTTTTGAGGAATTGAGGTAGTACTAACAACTTGACTTCTCCGATGTCCTCAAGAACAACAAGAACTACTCACAAGACATCATATGGATCATAATCAGAGGTGATATAATGGATGATAACAGTCTGGTCATAAAGTGCAAACACCGATAAATCTCACAAGCATCAACTACTAACAAGTAATCCACACCGGGAGAGAGATCGAATGCAAAACAACGATAGAGGACCCGAATTGTTACAACAGGATGACAATGGATGATGAGGGTGATGGTGCTGGTGGTGATGACGATCTTGATGATGCCTGGAGCGATGATGGTGACGATGGCGATGATTCCCCTCTCCGGAGAGGAATTTGCCCGGCAGATTTCTCCCTGCTAGAGAGTTTTTCTCTCTCAGGTGTTTTCTGCCCTGCGGCAAAGGCGGAATAATTCTTCGAAGATTTAATGAGGCTTAGGGTTCCCTGGGGGCCAGGCACACCAAAGATGCCCCCCAGAGGTGGGCCAGGGTGGCGCAGCCAGGAGGGCGCCACCCCTAGGTGTGGGCCCCTGGTAGCCTCCCTCTGGCTCTCCTTCTGGCTGGGTTACTCCTCTGAACTTTTAGGAACCCCCGGATGTCCCCCTTCTTCTTCTGATCTTCTGAAATATGGTATCTTGACGGTGCTTTTTCCATCAGATTTTGGTCCTGGTGTTTATTCTCCAAAAATTATAAAACATGTAAAATAAGATAAAATAACATAAGAGATGCATCATAACATGAAATATATCGATGAATAACAGAAAATTATGATATAAAATAGTGATGCAAAATGGACGTATCAACTCCCACCAAGCTTAGACCTCGCTTGTCCCCAAGCGAAACTGAACTCAGAAAACAAGACCCAAGGTTTATGGAGTGAAGAGTCGACAAATAAAATACGGACAAGAAGCATCACATTTACCTATGCTCCAATCATTACAGACAACAACTTTCTCTCATATAACTTAACTTGAAACAAGTAAAGGGAGTCACAACCAAAGATGCAAAAGAGAGAATCAAAATTGGTAATGGCAAAATTCGTTCTTGGTTAGAGAACATTTAATGAAATTATACTTATCTTAGGTGAAGTCTTTATAACAAGGTTTATATTGTAGAGCTTAACATGTTTAATTATGACAACTCTTTTACAATGATTCATAGGTTTCAAAATAATATCCATTCAGATACTAAAGCATGTGCTAAACAAGGAAGGATAGAAAACATGATTGAATACATCAACATATAGATGACGTGATCACAACAACTCAAATGCTTGCTGGAGACAAAAGGAAATGGGTTTACTGACTCAACATAAAAGTAAAAGATAGGCTCTTCGCAGAGGGAAGCATTGACTACTCATGTGCTAAAGCTTTTATTTTAATAAAAAGAGGTATAAAATGCATGACACTCCTCCCATCCATCTTACACAAAACATGGCTAACTGAATCCTTGGGTGCCTTCCAACAATCACAAACCGTGGAGGAGTGTGTAAATGTTGAGAGGTGTATATTTATGTCAACGAATGGCAAACAGAAAATACAGTACGTCACAAGCCAACTAGACTCACAAGAGTGGCTCCCATAGAAGGACGCAACTGGTATATAAGGTCATCCCTCGTTCTCTTTTGTTTACACAATTATGCTTTTACTGATAAATCAGGGGCAAAAAGAGTGAAGAGAATTTGTATTATTATTTGGGGCTGGGAACCCCGCTGCCAGCTCTTCTAGCATTTGGATAAGTGGATGAAGCCACTAGTCCAGGTGTGTGAGTCCAATCAACAAGCGAGATAAAGATTCTCTATTTGCGTCTTCATGAGCTAAAACAGGAACACAAAATAGGAGTAATTTGAAAGTTTTAAAGGTAGCACATGAGCAATTTACTTGGAGTGGAGGTGAAATACCACATGTAGGAAGGTATGGTGGAAACAAATGGCAAGGTTTTTTGTTTAAGGTTTGGATGCACGAGAAGCATTCCCTCTCAGTACAGGGTTTTTGGCTAGCAAGGCTGGGTAGCAAGCATAAGAGTTGAAGGAAAACAAAAAAAATATACATATGATGATACCAATCAAGCAATCTTCATTGAAAGCACAAGCGATCTTAACTTGTGAATACTAAGTTTATGAGCTAATAGGCAAATTCCTCCTTCTTATACTAGCAACTCAAATTATTATTTCTGCTGACCCAAGCTAAGTTTGCCAAAACCAACTAGATTAACTTGATGATCTCTAGAGTGATACCAAGTACTAATAGCAAGCTCAACTATATGACAGAAGTTGAATACTGAAATAATGTGCATTAGAAAGTAAATGATGAAACCTCTCATTAATATTTCAAACCGGAAACTCACACCAACGGATACAATGATAACCAACTAGGGAGATACACTTCCATACTGCAAACCATCCTACATGATAAGTTCTCTACTCATGATATGACTCTACTGAAAAAGTAAAATATGAAAGATAATGATGTGATACCGCGAACTCCCCCAAGATTGGAACAAGCCGGGGGGGATGCCATTACCAATGACGAATCAATTCTTCGGAGGTGGTGAAGGTGGAATCACTCAGAGAGGAGTCAGAAAGCCTTTGATGATACGACGAAGCTCAATGTTTTCCGCTTCCAGAATTGCTACCTCGGCCTTGAGAATACGACATTGTTCACAGAATTGATCGGAAACCCGGTATGCTTCAGCGATCACAGGTAACACAGTGGGGTCTCGATCCCAAGGCACGGTCCCCTGCACGTTATGAGAGTACCGACGCTGAGGATTAATGGATCCCACAAAGGTGGGGTTTCTTGTTGGTGCTGGTGCAGCCCTCCAGATCTCTTCCCTCAAACTGTTAACCATGTCTTCCCTTCTTGCATCTATCTCTTCCTCCGCCGCCCATCCCGCGAAAGCACCCTCGTGGATGTCTTGGTGTATTTGTTGAAGACGACGTGCGGCATAATCCTCAATGCTATAGTTGAAATAGGATATCTTGACCTAGAAACTCCGAAATCCTGCCAGGAAAACAGCTCAAAACAGAAACACGTCGAGAAAGCGATATACGGACCTCGGGGGGGGGGGGGGGTCCGGGGATTATATAGCAAAAAGTTTCATAACGAAAGGAAAGTCCAGGTCGAAAACGAGTCGGAGAGGGGCTCCGGGGCGCCCACACCATGGGCTGGCGTGGTCAGAGGTGGGCCCGCATCACCCTATGGTGTGGAGCCTCCGGGCTCCGTCTCCCTCTCGTTTCCGGCTCATAATTTTTCATATTTTCTAAAAGCAGTAAAAATATAAGTTGAAAGATGTTTCGCGAACATTTTCTTACCAAAACTGTTACCTATTCGAAAACTGACTCTACAGTTTCTGAAATATGCTTCCTGATGAAATCCTTCGGGATAATGGCTCGAATAAAATCAACATTTTCAGTATAAGGATCTCCAGAAATATAATGCTTGAGTCTTTGGCCATTCACCACTTGTGAGGAGTTGTCTTCAAGGGAAACAATTTTAATTGCCCCCGAACGATATACCTCTTCGATAACAAAAGGTCCTTCCCATCTCGAGAGTAATTTTCCTGCAAAAAATCTGAGACGAGACCTATACAATAACACTTTCTCACCAACATGAAATTATATTTTTATAATTCTCTTATCATGCCACTTTTTAACTTTCTTTTTATAGAGCTTAGCATTTTCATATGCTTCACTCCTCCATTCATTTAAAGAACTTAAGTCAAGCAGCCTTTTCTCACCAGCAAGTTTAAAATCTCTATTTAGGTCTTTCACTGCCCAATAAGCTTTGTGTTCTAATTCTAGGGGCAAGTGACAAGATTTTCCATAAACCATCTTATAAGGAGACATGCGCATGGGATTTTTGTAAGCAGTTCTATAAGCCCACAGAGCATCATTTAATTTCTTAGCCCAACTTTTTCTAGATTTGTTAACAGTCTTTTGCAAGATAGATTTGATCTCTCTATTTGATAATTCTACTTGCCCACTAGTTTGAGGATGATAGGGTGAGGCAATTCTATGATTAACATCATATTTAGCAAGGATTTTTCTAAAACCACCATGAATAAAATGAGAACCCCCATCATTCATAAGATATCTAGGTACACCAAACCTAGGGAAAATAATATCTTTAAGCATTTTTATTGAGGTTTCACCATTAGCACTTTTAGTAGGTATAGCTTCTACCGATTTAGTAACATAATCAACAACAACAAGAATATGAGTGTAGCCTTTTGAAGGAGGGAGAAGACCCATAAAGTCAAAACCCCAACAATCAAACGGTTCAATAACAAGAGAATAATTCATAGACATTTCATTACGTCTAGAAATATTTCCAACCCTTTGACATTGATCACAAGATAAAACAAATTTTCTAGCATCTTTAAAGAGAGCATGCCAATAAAAACCCGATTGTAGAACTTTATGTGCAGTTCTATCTCCAGCATGATGTCCTCCATAAGCTCTACTATGACATTTTCTCAATATATCTTGTTGTTCATTTTCAGGAACACATCTTCTCATAATACCATCAACACCTTCTTTATATAAGTGTGGGTCATCCCAAAAATAATGCCTCAAATCATAGAAGAATTTTCTTCTTTGCCGAGCTGTAAAGGTAGGAGGCCAATACTTTGAAACAATAAAGTTAGCATAGTCAGCATACCATGGACTCTCTTGAGAGCTCACTTTTATTGCAGCTATCTGTTCATTAGGAAAACTATCATTAACAGGAATAGGGTCATCAGAGATATTTTCTAATCTAGACAAATTATCAACAAAAGGATGTTCAGCACCCTTCCTATCCACAATATGTAAATCAAACTCTTATAAGAGAAGCACCCATCTAATAAGCCTAGTCTTAGCATCTTTCTTTTCCATAAGGTACTTAATAGCAGCATGATCAGTATGAATAGTAAGTTTAGAATCAACAATATACTGCCTAAATTTATCACAAGCAAAAACCACAGCTAGAAATTATTTCTCACTGGTAGCATAATTCTTTTGAGCAGAATCAAGGGTTTTACTAGCATTATGAATACCATTTAACTTCTTATCTACACGCTGTCCAAGAACAACACCTACAACATAATCACTAGCATCACACATAATGTCAAATGGTAAATTCCAATCAGGTGGTTGAACAATAGGGGCAGATATTAAAGCCTTCTTTAAAATTTCAAAAGCTTTTTTACAATCTTCATCAAAAACAAATGGTACATCTTTTTGAAGAATATTAGTAAGAGGTTTCGATATTTTAGAGAAATCTTTAATAAACCTTATATAGAAACCAGCATGACCAAGAATACTACGAATACCTTTGACATCCTTGGGACAGGGCATTTTCTCAATAGCATCAACTTTAGCTCTGTCAACTTCGATACCTCTTTCAGAAATTTTATGTCCAAGAACAATTCCTTCATTAACCATAAAATGGCATTTCTCCCGATTAAGAACAAGATTAGTCTCCTCACATCTCTGCAAAACTTTATCAAGATTCTGCAAACAATTATCAAAATAAGTCCCATAGACGGAGAAATCATCCATGAAGACTTCCACAATTTCTTCACAAAAGCCATGAAAGATAGCAGACATGCATCTTTGAAAAGTAGCAGGAGCATTACATAAACCAAAAGGCATACGTCTATAAGCATAGGTTCCAAAAGGACAAGTGAAAGTTGTTTTCTCTTGATCAGGCTTCCTAACAGCAATTTGAGAGAACCCAGAATAACCATGAAGAACGCAGAAATGAGTTTTCTTAGACAACCTTTCTAACATTTGATCAATAAAAGGCAAAGGATAGTGATCTTTCTTAGTAACTTTGTTAACCTTCCTAAAATCAATGCACATCCTATAGCCAACCACTACTCTTTGAGGAATAAGTTCATTATTTTCATTTGGCACAACAGTCATCCCTCCTTTCTTAGGGACACAATGCACATGAATAACCCATCTACTATCAGCAATATGATAAATAATGCCAGCATCAAGGATTTTCAATACCTCATTTCTTACCACATCCTTCATCTTAGGATTTAAACGACGTTGATGCTCAACAACTGGCTTTGCATCAGGTTCAATATTAATAGCATGCTGACATATAGCAGGAGAATCCCCTTCAAATCATTAAGAGTATAACCAATAGCACCTCTATGTTTCTTCAATATTCCCAATAATCTCACCTCTTCTTCACCAGAAAGTTTAGAACTAATAATAACATGATATAATTTCTTATCATCAATATCAGCATATTTAAGATTGTCAGGCAAAGGCTTTAAATCAAAAACAGGATCCTCCTTGGGTGGTAATGTGGTACCCAAATCTTCCACCGGTAAATTATGTTTCATCATTGCTGGCTGATGTAGGAAAATCTCGTCAATTTCATTCCTTTCTTCCATAAAGACATCACTTTCATGGTCTTCCATGTATTGCTGCAAAGGATTGTTAGGAGCAAGAGCAATAGCAGCCAATTGTTCAACTTTATAATTCTCATCAGGCAATTCAGCTTCATAAGGTACTTTAGCAAATTTGGAGAAATTAAATTCATAAGACTCTCCATCAAACTTTGTAAGAATTTTCTCCTTTTTACAATCAATAACAGCACCACAAGTGTTTAAGAAAGGTCTACCAAATATAATAAGAAAAGTATCACTAGCAGAAGTGCCTAGTACTAGAAAATCAGCAGGATACTTAGTTTTACCACATAAGACCTCCACATCTCTAACTATACCAATTGGAGAAATAGTTTCCCTATTAGCAAGTTGAATAATCACATCAATGTCTTCAAGTTCACACGACCCAATTTCATGCATGATTTCTTTATAAAGCTCATAAGGAATAGCACTAGAACTAGCACCAATATCACACAAACCATAATAGCAATGATCCCATATCCTAACAGATAGCACAGGAACACTAGGTTTCCTAGATTTACTAGGATGAGAGACAATATTAGAAGCATCTTCACAAAATATAATGTGTCCCTCTTCTACATTTTCAGAAACCAGGTCTTTTACTATTGCTACTGTAGGTTCTACAGTTATTTGTTCCTCAGGTTCTACAGGTTTCCTTGCACTTTATTAATCACACTAGCTAACATAGAATGTTCTTTTACCTTAGAAGGGAAAGACATTTTCTCATATAAGGTTCGGGCACAATAGAATCAATAGTATGAACTTCTATATCTCTAGCAGGAACACAATTAACAGTATCTTTATAAGGAGCATGGTACTTGTCCCATTCCTTTTTAGGAATATCAAAATAAGAAGCAAAGGCCTTATATAAGTTTGCAGCCACTTGAGAATCAAGACCATAAACAATACTAACATTATGAAAATCATCAGATGACATAAAAGTTTTAATACATTCATAATCATAATTTAGACCTGACTTTCTACCTTTGTCATTCTCCCAACCTTCAGTGTTTTCTTGAATACGGTCAAGAAGATCCCATTTAGCTTCATGTTTCATACGTGTAAATGATCCAGAACAAGAAGCATCCAGTAAATCCTTATCATGAAGAGAAAGCCTTGCATAGAAATTATTAATAACAATATTATTGGGGAGCTCATGAACATGGCATTTGAGCATTAGTAACTTCAATCTTCCCCATGCTTGGGAAATACTCTCTCCGTCGTGAGGCAAAAAATTATATATATAGTTCCGATCTCTATGAATTTCACTTGGAGGATATAATTTAGAATAAAAGAGAGACACAATTTCCTCCCATCCAATAGTTTGGCTATTTTTCAGCAGTTTGAACCATTCAGAGGCTCGGCCTGTCAATGATATAGAGAATAATTTCCTCTTCACTTGGCTCGTTGTAATACCTGCACACTTGAACAACTCTCATAATTCATGTAAAAAGAGCAAATGATCACCAGGATAGACAGTTCCATCACCTGAATAGGAGTTATCCCTAACATATTTATCACCTGAATAGGAGTTATCCCTAACATATTTAACAATCTTTATAGGTATTTTATAAGGATCCAAATCATCAGGCGGTGGGTCACTTACTACCCTAGCAGTGGTAGCAGTGCTCACAAATAATGACTCAAAAGGAGACCCAAACATAGTGTAATAAAGCAGTAGACAGTAATAAAAAACAACACTTACAGCAGAAGCTTCCTTTATCAATTCCACTTCCCAATAGCGCTTCACTCCCCGGCAACGGCGCCAGAAAATAGTTTTGATGACCTACAAGTATAGGGGGTGTATCGTAGTACCTTCGATAAATAAGAGTGTCGAACGCAACGAGGAGCAGAAGGTGTTGATAAGCAGTTTCGATGAAGGAATGACTGTAAACACTAGAAAATAGATTTGTAGTGGTTTTTGATATTGCAGATAAATAAAGTGCGAGTAAATAAAATGCAGTAGTAATAATTGCAGCAAGTGGCCCAATCCTTTCTTCAGCAAAGGACAAGCCGGGGAGTTTACTTATGATTAACAAACGTTCTCGAGGATGGACGGGAGGTTTCTGTCAAGTGCTTTTGTTCCATGCAGCTGAAGAATGTTAGGTGTTTTGATAAGTGTTGTGTGGGTAAACCTATACTAATGTACCGTCCCATCCAAGACTAATGCATACTTGTGATTATACCCCTTGCAAGCATCCGCAACTACAAGAAAGTAATTAAGAAATACATCTAACCACACTTTAAACTCCGGGGTCGTACGCTCCCTCGTGTAATGGATTCCTAATGGGGGTTAGGTTTCTGTCACTCCGGCAACCCCAAAATTAGTAGCCAAATACACGATGCATCCCCCTAGGCCCATAAATGGTGAAGTGTCATGTAGTCGACGTTCACATGACACCACTAGGAGAATAACACCACAACTTAAATATTATTCAACATTACTTCACTACTAACAACTTAACTTCTCCCATGTCCTCAAGAACAACATGAACTACTCACAAGACATCATATGGATCACAATCAGAGGTGATATAATGGATGATAATAATCTGGTCATATAGTGCAAACACCGATAAATCTCACAAGCATCAACTACTAATAAGTAATCCCCACCGGGAGAGAGATCTAATGCAAAACAACGATAGAGGCGCCTAATTGTTACAGAGGGATGACAGTGGATGATGAGGGTGATGGTGCTGGTGGTGATGATGATGATGATGATGATCTTGATGATGCCCGGAGCGATGACGGTGACGATGGCGATGATTTCCCCTCTCCGGAGAGGAATTTTCCCGGCAGATTTCTCCCTGCCAGAGAGCTTTTCTCTCTCGGGTGTTTTCCGCCCCGCGGCGCCGTGGAATAATTCTTCCAAGATGGAATGAGGCTTAGGGTCCACTGGGGCCAGGCACGCCAAAGATGACCCCCACAGGTGGGCCAGGGTGGCCACACCCCTAGGTGGCGCGGCCAGGGGGGCGCCACCCCTAGGTGTGGGCCTCTGGTGTCCCCCTCTGGCTGGGTTCCTCCTCTGAACTTTTAGGAACCCCCGGATGTTCCCCTTCTTCTTCTGATATTCTGAAATATGGTATCTCGACGGTACTTTTTCCATCAGGTTTCTGGTCCCAGTGTTTATTCTCCAAAAATTATAAAACATGTAAAATAAGATAAAATAACATAAGAGATGCATCTAACATGAAATATATCGATGAATAACAGAAAATTATGATATAAAATAGTGATGCAAAATGGACGTATCAATGCCCCGATCCTATTTTCTAGAGGAACTAGCATGTCAGAAAATACCTCACGTATAACTTAGGCAAGGTAATGGTAAGCTCATCAGCTATCCATGCTAAGTTTTTCTTTATAAAGATAACTTCTATTAATTCGATACTTCACATCAAGGCGATACAAACACAAGAGTTACGCCCGGTCTTTGCATAGCAAATACCTACACAACCCAAAAAGCATAAAATGTTAAAACATATACTCCTAACAGGAGGCGAATGGATAAGAAAATATAAAGTAACAGAGGAGCAATACATAGATTATGTCGCCATCCATGTTAGGTGAAAACCTTTTCAACTCCTCGCTCCTCCTGAGAAACCGTTATGAAAGGTTCCATATGCTCTGGTCACTGCAACTGGCTTCAAATGTGTAGATAATCTCGTTATCGAAAAAATGAATACATAATCAGCATCATTGAAGGATATTTATTTTTATAAAAAAAGGGCATCATTCTAGCATAGTTGCAACGAACAACATAATGTTACCGCTCCCACAAGGATATGATTTTTTTTATCTTGTGATGGAATTCACATAGCCAACTGCCAAACCGCGACTTGATTCCACTTGAATAATAGATAAAGGTGTTGGAGCAAATTTTCATTGAAATAACATGTGCTTAATTGGTGGCTAAAAATTCAATATTTACGACACCGCCAATTCAGCTTCGCTAGATTATATTTCGTCAAGATGACATGTGGTCTTAGGTGCCATTGAAAGATCTTAATTTTTTGGGTCATTTATCGAATTGCCCATAGCGGACCACTTGTACTCAGTTTTACCCCTAGAGCTGAATCGACCTCAGTTTTGCCCCTAGTCTGTGCGCAACTACTATGGAGAGGCTGGAACGGTAAGTTTGGAGTCGACTCCGTTTCGCGAAGTGGGACCGAGGAGTCAGACCTCCGTTTCGCGAAGTGGGTCCGGGTGGGACTGCCAAGTTCGTTGAAACCATCGGAGCTTACATGGGACCGCGCAATTAGTTGACTGCGCTGAATAGTCCACACGAATTTTTTGTGGAAAAACCGTGGGCCCCCTGGTTGTTCAAAGTCTGCCGGAGTAACGGCACGCGCGTCGCAGTAAATGACCGCCAGGGCTACAAAAGGCCCCTCGCCCTCCGCACAAACTCGCCCTCACCGCACAAACTCTCATCGCCTCGCCGCACTTCACCAGACACCCCGAGACGATGCCTCGCCGGCTCCGTGCATGGCGCAACTCGCCGTTGTACTGCCGACCCACGACCGCGACGCGGGGCCACAATGACGGCGAGGAGAACGCCACCGTCCACTCGTTCGAAACATGGCGGAACGAGGAGGCGTTCCACACGGTCCGCTCCTGGCTAAAGGGGGCGGCGGCAGCGGCCGAGGCTGCCGCTGTTCGTGCATCCCTGGAGACCCACAGAGGAGCAGGCGGAGCGCCAGGTCTACCGGAGCTCGCCGCAACCGCGGCGTCGGATGAGCAGCAGGCGGTCGTCGCGCTGTACGAGAGAGACCGGCGCAAGGTTGCCTGCAGAGCGAGAGGCGGGACCGCCGCCATCCTCCGAGCAGGCGCAGCTGCACCGGCTGCGGATCCGAGGCAGAGCGGAGCGGCATGCGATCGCTACGCTGGCGAACCCATCGCCCTTAGCCAAGAACGACGAGGCGGGGCCCTCCAGCATGCTGGCCTACGACGACAGCGATGAGGACGACGAGGAAGAGGAGTAGAGGACGACTCGGGCAACCGTAGTTTTTTTTTTAAAGTTTTTTCAATGTTTTTAGTTAAATTATGCCGTCTAGCTTTCTGTAAAACTATCGTCGAATCTATGAATTTTAGCCTATTTCAACGAGTTCGCGTTTTTTAATTAATTTTGAGTTTTCTGAACGCAATCACGAGCCAGAATGTAGATTAAAAGCGAAAAGAATGTTGAATAATGTTGTATATATATGATGCATGTTGAACTAAGTCATTCCAAAATTTTGGGCAAATGTGCTTCAATGAGGTCTGAAGCTAGGGTAAATCACATATAACAACGTTGTGCGTTGGATTCATGTCATTTTGAATTTTTTTGAATTTTTTATGCTCATTTGCAACCATCGCTCAATTCTCGTGAGAAATGTGCTTCAAATGAGGTCCGAAGCAAGGGTAAATACCCCCATTTATAATTTCATGAAAAATTCGACCTTGCCAAATTAAGCAAATAAATTTGAGGATCAACTATATCACATATAACAACGTTGTGCGTTGGATTCATGTCATTTTGAATGTGTTTGAATTTTTTATGCTCATTTGCAACCATCGCTCAATTCTCGTGAGAAATGTGCTTCAAATGAGGTCCGAAGCTAGGGTAAATACCCCGTTTATAATTTCATGAAAAATTCGACCTTGCCAAAATTATCCATAGAAATTTGAGGATCAACTATCACATATAACAACGTTGTGTGTTGGATTCATGTCATTTTGATTTGTTTTGAATTTTTTATGCTCATTTGCAACCGCTCAATTCTCGTGAGAATGTGCTTCAAATGAGGTCCGAAGCTAGGGTAAATACCCGTTTATAATTTCATGAAAAATTCACCTTGCCAAAATTATCCATAGAAATTTGAGGATCAACTATATCACATATAACAACGTTGTGTGTTGGATTCATGTCATTTTGATTTGTTTTGAATTTTTTATGCTCATTTGCAACCATCGCTCAATTCTCGTGAGAAATGTGCTTCAAATGAGGTCCGAAGCTAGGGTAAATACCCCCGTTTATAATTTCATGAAAAATTCAACCTTGCCAAAATTATCCATAGAAATTTGAGGATCAACTATATCACATATAACAACGTTGTGTGTTGGATTCATGTCATTTTGATTTGTTTTGAATTTTTTATGCTCATTTGCAACCATCGCTCAATTCTCGTGAGAAATGTGCTTCAAATGGGTCCGAAGCTAGGGTAAATACCCCCGTTTATAATTTCATGAAAAATTCAACCTTGCCAAAATTATCCATAGAAATTTGAGGATCAACTATATCACATATAACAACGTTGTGTGTTGGATTCATGTCATTTTGATTTTTGAATTTTTTATGCTCATTTGCAACCATCGCTCAATTCTCGTGAGAAATGTGCTTCAAATGAGGTCCGAAGCTAGGGTAAATACCCCCGTTTATGCTTCAACATTTTTTGGCATATTTTATAAATCAACCAAATGAATTTCCTAGACATCTATTCTACATGTATAGTGTAAATCTGAAGTTTCATTATGTTTTGAATAATTCTTCTATTTTCTATTTTTTATTTAAATAACATGGTCTAATAGAAAAATCATATGTAAAACTGATAAAAATCATCTCTGTAGTAAATCTGAAGTTTCATTATATTTTTATTTAAACATGGTTTATAACACTTAACAGCAAAGAAATCATATGTAGAACCATCGATCCCTGTGGCCAACGTACCAACCAATCAGAGCGCAGAACGAACGTCTCGCGGATCGCTGTGGCTGCGAGCGCATCCGTCCGATGCACGATTCCTTCTAGAAGGCGTCGATCCAACAGCCCAGGTCGAATCTCTGTGTTTCCTTCTAGAAGCTTTTCGGCTGGTCAAACAGGGTTGACCAAGCTTGAAATGAGCATAAATAATTCAAAAAAAAAATATTGGCGACGCACATAGTAGTGTTATGTCATATAGTAACGAGAAAAAATATAAACCTGTCTTATAAAGAATGGAACGAAAAAACCTTGTGTAACATATGATATCTTGAACAGTCTAGTAGAGAGTTCAAGATAATGAGATGAGTTTCAAACCTTTTGAACTCAAATAAGGTCAAAATCTCACCAAAGCTTCATTTTGATGTGACTAAGAAAGATCCAAAGTTATTTTTTCATTTTGATGTTTTAAACTTGTTTTATTTACGATTTTCGATTAAAACCATTATTATTCAAAAGAAAATAAATAATACGAATATTCATCCAATAATTTTTGGGCTTCGGAATTGCATTTATATAGGTCTAATACAAGTCTAGTAAAAATATAAATAGGATTTATAAACATTAGAACGAAATCCATCACTAAAATGAGATTCCTCGAATACAAGACTAGAGATTTCAAAGAATAAGAGGTGGAAACATTGTGAATCTTCCGAAGAGGTGGGTTCTACCTTTTTGTTTTGTGTTCCTATGGGCTATACTAGCACAACCAAGCAAATAGTTCCACATTGCTACCCTTTCGACGCTGTTACCGCGTGTTTCCGTATAAGTCCGGTATTTCTCCAGCGGGGCTAGGGTTTCACCGGGAGGCTACGGAGCGTCTGGATCCAACACAAGCTAGGGGGTGCCATACCATGTTAGTATAGGTGTGTTGTGTGCTTTGTATGTCCAAGATTGCTCTCTGGGGGTGTGACCGGGCTTCACCGGCATCCACTTCTCTCTCGTAGGCGATTACAGGGTGAAACTCCCGTACCGGACCAAACACCGTGAATCTTCCGAAGAGGTGGGTTCTACCTTTTTGTTTTGTGTTCCTATGGGCTATCCTAGCACAACAAAGCAAATAGTTCCACATTGCTACCCCCCTTTCGACGCAGTTACCGCGTGTTTCCGTATAAGTCCGGTATTTCTCCAGCGGGGCTAGGGTTTCACCGGGAGGGGGGCTACAGAGCGTCTGTATCCCAACACAAGCTAGGGGGTGCCATACCATGTTAGTATAAGTGTTGTGTGCTTTGTATGTCCAAGATTGCTCTCTGGGGTGTGACCCTGCTTCACCGGCATCCACTTCTCTCTCGTAGGCGATTACAGGGTGAAACTCCCGTATCGGACCAAACACCGTGAATCTTCCGAAGAGGTGGGTTCTACCTTTTTGTTTTGTGTTCCTATGGGCTATCCTAGCACAACAAATCAAATAGTTCCACATTGCTACCCCCTTTCGACGCTGTTACCGCGTGTTTCCGTATAAGTTCGGTTTCTCCAGCGGGGCTAGGTTTCACCGGGAGGGGGGCTACGGAGCGTCTGGATCCCAACACAAGCTAGGGGGTGCCATACCATGTTAGTATAAGTGTGTTGTGTGCTTTGTATGTCCAAGATTGCTCTCTGGGGTGTGACCCGGCTTCACCGGCATCCACTTCTCTCTCGTAGGCGATTACAGGGTGAAACTCCCGTATCGGACCAAACACCGTGAATCTTCCGAAGAGGTGGGTTCTACCTTTTTTGTTTTGTGTTCCTATGGGCTATCCTAGCACAACCAAGCAAATAGTTCCACATTGCTACCCCCTTTCGACGCTGTTACCGCGTGTTTCCGTATAAGTCCGGTATTTCTCCACCGGGCTAGGGTTTCACCGGAGGGGGGCTACGGAGCGTCTGGATCCCAACACAAGCTAGGGGGTGCCATACCATGTTAGTATAGGTGTGTTGTGTGCTTTGTATGTCCAAGATTGCGCTCGTCTCAGCGTCTGCAGCCCGGCCGTTGCCGCCGTAGTTTGCATGCATGGACTCGATCTGCACCGTTCCTTACGATCAAACGATCGAAAATGAAGCGGTGCATGGACTGGGTGTTTTGTCTCAATGTAACGGCCCCGTTCACCAGCCTGGTGCATGCACGCCTCGTTTTTCCAGAGTAAACAACGTGGCAGAAGAAGAAATTTCAAAAAAAAAAAAAACGTGGCAGAAGAAGAAAATAGTTAACGTCGCGTCGCATTTGCAGCAGCCCTGCACGCCTTGTTTCAGAAACACGAGTCGCGTCGCATTTGCAGCGACGCAGCCCTCCACGCCTAGTTTTCAGAAGATACGCATCAATGCATATGCAGCGTGGCAGGATTTGGCGTGAGACTTTGGACTTTCTTCTCTTCCCGTCTTTAATACACGCATGCAACGTCGAATCACTTCGACTGACGAATGCACACGCGCTCGTACTCCGTATCAATAGCTGTCCGGCCTACGCCTACGCCTATGCCTGTTCTACACCGCTTTGACCATGCATCTACTCTAATACACTGCGTCCAAGGTCTTCACACAGTTTGCTTCATCTACCCAAATAAATTCACGTCTAATCGTGTCTTTAAATATTCCTTCAGTCGTCCTCCATATTCTCATCCCTCTCCAGCCATTTGCCCTTCTCTCCCTTCAAGCCCTAACGCACAATGTCTTCCTACTCACTACCTTCAAGCCCGAGTCGGTCTCCGACGAGGACAACCACCCCAAGGCTCTGCCTTGGTACGAGGCCGAGTGGCCCGAGGCGGAGTTGGACGTCCTGCCCATCGTGCTTCCCGTCGACGACTCTCCCAATCGGGAGCGATCGCCGACGCCGCCCTTCGTCCACCGCCCCGTCCCTTCCACCACCACCAAGACGTCGGACATCTCCCCCAAGACGAACTTCCGCCTCAAGAGACTGGAGCGGCTGGAGAAGAAGGAGTTGAAGGCGATGGAGAAGAAGGAGGCGAAGGAGGACGCGAAGGCTTTCCGGGCCAGCATCAAGCGGTCCCGTGAGAGGCAGGAGGAGAGGATGCGGGCGGAGAACCGCAGCGCCCGGATCAAGCAGGAGATGGAGATCCGGGCGGCGGAGTGGAGGAAGTAGGGCGGCGCCGGAGCGCGGGAAGGGCTCCCGCATGCATGCAGAGCGGGAGCAGTTAGGGCTAGCCCTTTTTTTTTTTAGTTAAATGTAATGTTTATCGGGCCCCACTGAATATATGTAAAGTGGGGCCAGTTATCCTTTCTAAGTATGTTTAATTATATATAAGCCCTCTATATAAAGTTATGTTCTTATATTTGTCCAAATGTACCCACTGTTTAGAAGTTTTATCCTTTCTAATCATCGCTTTAAAATCTGCACATTGTAAACAAATTTATATATAATTGATGTGCTTTAACGAATAATATTTTCTAAAAGAGCTGCATTATGTTTTCTAAGATAACATAAAAAATTTGAGTTGAGCACAGTATATTTTATATTATTAATACGAATAATTTGATGGTTTAATAAATGGATAATGCGTAGTCTGCATGTAGTGATTAATAAATATAAATGGATAATGTGTAGTCTACATGTTGACATTGGGCCTCATGTGACATTGGGCCGCAAGGAAAGGTCAACAGGTGGGGCCCACATGCAGCGCCAACCGTAAACAGATGGGGCACACAAATCGCGCCAACGCTCAACTGCTGGGGCCCACAGGCCGCGCCAACGGTTGTATGATGGGTCCCACAGGTCAGGATCCTAACGGGGGGACGAAAATAACGGTGGGAGCAGCGAAAGGAGTCCTTGCGCACTGACTAGGGGCAAAACTGAGGTCGATTCGGCGCTAGGGGTAAAACTGAGGTCGTGGTGCCAACTGAGGGCACCTTGTTAATTATCCCTAATTTTTTTATGAGACCTTCATCTGTCAAATTTTCTAATTATCAATTGTTGCATCCGCATGGATAAGGTCCGGGTACATCGATATGACCGAATAACTATCATGGTTTTGCTAGTTCCATCGGCAAATATGGTCCAGGGGCGTCAGATCTACCACATGGAGCCGTTGTAGTAGAGTGTCACAAGCAATAAAAAAATAACCAATTAAGTCATGTCTAAAAGAAATATGGGTGGTGAGGCCCCAATACCTCCTTAATTGTGGCAAATATATGCGTGACAATATTGTCAAGTCTAGAATATTGAGCATAGAGAGATGTATCACCGAATAAGATATCCGGCCAGAAACATTTGTGCTGAGAGTGGTATGCGGCGTCCATGATGATTGCCTCATGCTCGGATGGAACTTCTTCGGATATCTTCCATTGAGGAGGCTCTAGAACTGGCCTCATAGAGGTGGTTCGGAGGGCTACATGGTCTTGTTTGCAGGATGGTGGTGGAAGACGCCGATGATTATGACCACCGATATGTTAATGCGAGGTAAATAGTGGTGACTGAACCGGCATACCTCTAGTGTCCTACCATCTGTTATCAACAAACTGACTGTTGCGCTGAAGCGAGGAGGTAAGGACCATAACTTTCTTTTCGAATCTTCGTGATCCAGCTAGCGAGAAGTCGTCAACCGGTAGTGAGGCTCCTTCCGGTCACAATGATGACAAGCATGTACACTTTGGTGAAAATATATGATCTCTGATCAGTCAATATCAACACGAGTGTGTCATGCCCTTCATGAAGATGGTGCCTCAAAGATCATATTTGGGACGAAGCCCTCGGGATTAGCATGTGGGTGGACTTGTCAACACAGGCGCGCGTGTGACACTCCCTTGTTGAAGAATTTCTCCAGAAGTTATGTATTTTTTGTTGTTCACTCACTTACTATAGTTCTTGTGCAAGGATTATTGAGATACTATAATGCGACAAGTCATTTTCTTATGGTTTTGCTAATTCTCACTCGAGTGAAAATTAAATTAGAACATGTACAACTCTATCAGCGTCATATTTGAATCACGATTTATGTGTCCTGTTAGTTGGAAGTGGAGTTGAATTGTGATTTTGGATTCAACTGAGATTTTTTCAATTGTAAGTGGGGTTACAACTAAGATTTTTCAGCCGTAGGTGGGTTTTGCAACTGATATTTCATCGATTACAAGTGGGCAGCAAGTGAGAAAGAATGGTTCACGCAATAAAAAATTCACAAACTTATTTTTGTCCACCCAGTACAAAATCATGGTAATACATCCCTTGAGTGAGAATTAAGCTAATTATAAGTCTAATAAGAATTGCCACACCCTTATTTCTTTTTTACCAATATGTGACATGTTTTTGGAATCGATAATATATGGCCGTGTACATGTACCCCTCAGCTCTTCGGGAGAAAAAGTACAAGGTGCAACTTCTTATGGCAAGATCACTAAGCCCTCGGATCTATCTGAACAACGAAGGAAAATCGTTCACAACTATCCAAGGTGTTTCCAGCTCCTAATCATCATTCACGGAGACCGTGCATGCATGTGTTTCTTTGGCAAAGGCAATGACAGGGCGACACCCCACCACCATCTCGCAAACAGCCTCAGTATCACTCTCTCATAGCCTCCTTTTGTTAACGTGGTACCGAGACCGCTAATCACCGCATACAAATTATGCAAGTAATCAGCAGGACACGTAGGCAGAGTAATACACAGAGTATCAACAGTAAACGGCACCATTTTAAGGATCGATAGCCACGTACCAGGATAACCGAGCTGGATCTTTGAACGGCTTCCGAGACCTGGCGGAGCACGTCGACCTGAGCGCGTAGGTGCAGGACATAGTCCATGGCCTCGCGTAGCAGGGTAGCCTCGTCGACGGCGGCGTCCCGGCCTCCCGGTATCACCTCCCGCAGCGCCATCGTCCGCCTCCTCACCAGCGTCCTCACAAGGTCACCACCGCCGCCGCTCGCCAAGCTCCTCTTCCTGCTGCTGCCTCGTGAAGCAGGTACAACAGGTCCTCTGGCCAAGCTCCTCTTCCGGCCAGGGCACCTGTTCACGATCCTCCCGCAACTCTTCGTCTTCCACGGCGCGCCGGACGCCGGGGCCAAGATGGCCTTCGGCCACCTCGCTCCGTGGCCGCGTGCGGCCGCCATGGCGACGTCGGCCGAGGACTTGATGGCGACCTTCCTCTCGTAGGGGCTCATGACGTTGCTCAAGGATGACGCATGCAGGCCGAGGAGGAGGTTCTTGAGGAAGGCTTGCTTGAAGGACATGGTGCTGGTGTTGGTTTTAGAGCCTTGCATTGCTTTTTTTTTTCTTCTCTTATCTCTTGCTTGGGCAAAGGCAAGGTGTAGTTGTTTGTTGTGATAGGTATATATGTGGATGCATAGGTAGAAGAAACAATGGCTCTCCTACTGCTTAAATAGTTAAATATGAGTCTCCGGGCTCCGGCATATATGTAGCATGTGACTGAGTCGTAGTCTCTCACACATGCCGACGCGTATGCATGATTTTTGTCGTCGTTGATGGTGCTATAGATCATGGCATGTCCTGTTCTTGAGGATGTACCCTGTCGGGGGCTTAAATCTCAAAAGTTTACGACCCCATGCCATTTGACCTTAATGCGCCATGCAGGCGTGCTCATATTCTGCCTTGATTGTACAATGTCGTATGCTAGGAGTGGACGTGGAATCGCCAAGTACGGCCCAAGATGTCCACAAACTTAAGGCCGGCCACACCATTCATGTCATGGTCACACAGAGTGGGCGCCTTGAAAAGTTGAACACGAGATAGTTAGAGAGCACGCTGGATACGCGCTACAAGTACACAGCTGGCCGGCGCAAACACGTCAACCTCGTGCGTCGCATGCAGCTAGCTAGCTACGTATATCATCATTGTGGGTTGTCGTATGCTGGGTATGGATACAAAGATAGACAAGCAGAACGACGCAAGATGCCGGTAGAGCAGGGAGGATTTGCCGTCGGGAGTACATGCAGGCGGTTGTCTGCACAAGTAACAACACAAGTAACAGCTGAAAGATGGTGCATCATGTGCTGGGTTTTTGGTTGGTTGCTGACAGGTCCTGATTTCCTTTCCTCCTTCGACGTCGTAGTCGTGTGGAGGGGCCAGGTCTAAAGCTTGATGGCGTGTCCGGGGCATGTTGCCACGGTCTGATTCTTTCAACGACATTGATTTTGCGTCAATCAAACTATTTTGGAGTTCCAGAAAGCTGCAACGATGGAGCCACGTCGAGCTCGAATGAATATGTGATTTTTCTTCTTTCTCTTGGCGGTCGCTTTGGCGATTGTAGAAGGAGATGGATATGCGCTAATTTTTTTGTGTGTGTAGTATTATCCTATCTTTTCAGTCATGTAATATCGGTATTTACGTACCCTGGATATTTATTTTATTAATGGGACACGTATTACCGTGCAAAAAAGACTTCACTCGAGTTTTTTTTCCCCGAGAATACGCCACGGTTGTACCACAATATTATAGAAGATAGGATTTCAAGTACAAGATGCCTAAAGCTCTCTGCGAACAAGTGAACAACTCCACATCGGGACAACCACCATGCACATACAACTACGAGACACTAGAACATATTCTAAGAGGAACATCAAAGACTTGTCTTGACTAATGCCGGTCACCTTAAAAGATCAACAGGTTCAGTTGATCTCTCCTTGTCGACGCACCATCTACCCTTTAATGCCTAACAGGATACGGCAAGTAGACGACAAGATTTGGTCTGCCTCAAAAAAGATGTTGTCTTGGATTCACCGGCGAAACGAGCACATTGCAAACCTAGACAATGCCAAGCCCCGGAGGACTAGTGCAAAAGAAGCTCCAAGACGTTTCTCAAAGAGCCATGCTCCCAACAGAGGAACAACGTCGAGGACACCTCCATCGCGTTGGTCCGTCTCTGTAGGCCATGGCCCGGAGACAACAGCCAACCCAAGTGAGAGTGTGGAAGGTGCAACACACCTTGAAGACGCCTCCAAGGAGGGCAACAACACCCACTGGGTGCGTCATCGCCACCACCGACCAGAGACGGCCATAACTTTCGTTTGTTTTGTCGCAGATCTCCGTCCCTCCAACCGGATTGGGGCAACCTTGCCCAAGTTTCCTCACACCGCCGATACCAAAGAATCATGCCGTTCACAAAACCATCTGTAAGGTCGAGGCCGAGGATATACTTCAACCTCCCGCACGCGAAAGGCCGCTGCTTTGGTCCCCACACCACATCCCGCACAATAGAGGTCCTCTTGTACTATTCGTATCCACCGCCTGAACTTCTCTAGGTACAAGCGAACAGCCCTGGGACGGTCCTCTTCATGTCTCTCATGGCCTAGATCTACCCGTGCTGTTACGTCCTCTAGAACCGTCACAATGCTCCACCGCTAGCCCTCCAAGACTTTTCCTGCACTTCCAGACCTCTACTATGCCTCTCAAAAAATGTTACATGACTCAGGCCAAGCACCACCGACTCCTCGCCACCTACTACAGTCTGGCCTCATGCGTTAAGAGCCCTCCGTGGCGCACCCACCTCCACCCGCTGCTTTGACGGCCAGGCACGGCTGCCACCACCGGCAGCGGCGTGGAAGTTCCTTACTAGGACCTTTTTTCCGCTAGGGTTGGCTACCTCGGGCCCGCTTGTGCGAGTTCTACCCGGAAGGAGAAGCTTGTGCTTCACTCGATGTTTTTAATCTTAATGTGATGACGATAAAATTAATTATAGAGCTGCCCAGGCCCTATGTCATGGTCACACCGAACAATGGCTTCAATATCAACTTGAAAGAGCACTAGAGAGCCCCAGGAGGTAAGACGAAGAAGTGGTACCTTAGTGTGGTAAAGGTGATGGATGCCGTCACTACAAAGGGTGGCTTATCTGAGCGAGAAGTTGGCGCTGTTGGATCAGAGAGGGATCGTGTCATGTTAAAATCCCCAACTAGGATCCAAGGTGCATCACTAGGGTCATGTGAGTCTAGAGTAGCTAAGTAAAACTTCCTCGTTAGCATGGTTGAATGGGGCATAGTTGTTAGAGACATGCAAAGGGGAAGCATCGAATCTACACAACAGATCAACAGATAGAACATGGGCAATGCAAAACTTTCAAGATAGGGACACAACGGTATCTCATCTCAACCGGAGGGAATTCTACCAGACTATCCAACAACATCAATATGTTTGAAAGATCAAAGGTAGGAGGAGGAAGGAGGAGCATTCCAACGGGGAGATGTTTGAGTGCTTAGTTTCTTGGAGAGCCATGTTGTGAGGACGAGACACAAAAAGTTCAACATAAATATGCGAGCATTTGTTTTAGTCCCCACGCATACGTGTGTTAAATGTGCAGACAAAGAAGTAGATACAATTAAAATGAAACATGCAAGGGTTTCGGATAATTTAAGATATACATATAATGTCGAAGAGACCTTGGCAATAATTCGAGGATTTTATAATTTGACATCAGATGTCCAGGGGTGATATAACTTATTTAACTTATTTCTATAACTGTAATATTATTTCTGAAATTCTATAGGGTATATATAAATACCGGAGGGTTTCAGATAAAACACCATATGGGGTCGGCTACATATGCCCCACAAGCCCACCTAGGTCGCCGGCTAGCCCTCCAAGGGTTTCCCTCGACTTTCCTTATGCGAATAGGAATTGTCCGGGCCAATTAGGATTGCGTCTTGGAGGCCGAATTGGATTAGGAGTCCAACTCCCACAAAGGAGACGGTGCGGTGCACCAAGCCCTAGGGAAAGAGGGTGGCGGAATCCAAGGGGAGCCCCCTCCCCTCCCAATATATATACCTACCCCCTCACTCTTTTGGGAGATATAACAAATTTTCGCTACTTTTTCGCTCTCTCATGTTTTAGAAAAATCTCTCAACTCTCATATAGATTAGATCTAACTACACCTACACCGAAAGACTATTTTCTATCATCGCTAGCTTCGAGCCTTGGACGACGGAACACTGGCAGATTGAAGCTTTGGTTGTGTGGGTACTTTTGATCTTGAACGTGTGATTGGGCAATAGGCGACATTCTCAAGACTAGGCGTGGTCGTGATAGTTTTCAACAGGCTTCACCGACAACGACATTGACAAACATGAACTTCCGCAACAGTGTTTGTAGTTACTAGATCTAACTCATAATTTGATCTTCATAGATTTATCTTGACCATTACGTAGTGTGGCTAACTTCTTTGTTTTCCATATATGCAGCCCTACAACATATCGGTCGGTTGCTCTGCCGAGAGGGCGCCAAAAATGCTCGACAAGTTTTTTTTCTTTCTATTTTAGCATATATGCAATTAAAATCATTATATTGGTTTTCCCTATTTCTAAGACTAATATACAACTAATAGTACTTCTCTATGGGGTACCTGAATCTTGGAAATTATAGGAACAACCTATAACACACTTATAGTTTGAATTTGTATTGCCATTAGGAATTCGCCGAAACTGATTTACAATGTGCCAAAGTAGCTATAAATCTAAAAACAAATATTTGGAAATTCTCCATCCAATATGGTCTAATTTGTGTGAAAATTGGAGAGGTGCCATTATACTCTACTCCCTATGTTCCTAAATATAAGATGTTCTAGCAATTGCTCATGTTGACTAGATACAGTGATGCAGCACACCCATTCCACCAAGGCCTACATCGACACCCATTGGTCCTATGACTAGATCACGCGCAAAGACGATGCATGATAAGGTGAACTCACTCCTCTCTCTATGCATTCGATGACTTGGTGAATGGTGCGCTACCTCATGGAACTACCCTATGCGTGTTTAGGTTTGATCCTACATTATACCCCTTAGACGGTGGCTAAGAAGCTGAAGAAGATGACCCTGAGGAAAAACAATTTAAGGAAGAAGGAGGCGGTGCCAGGAAACCCATCCCGACAGGCCGGCCAGGCCGGCCTCCCGCCTGTTCTGGCACCAGGCCCAAGGCCGGCCTTCCGGCGACTCTAGGCTGGCCACCCAACAGACCCAGCCGGCCTCCCAGCCCGGCTTTCCTGCCCCTACGGGAATTGGTGCTTTCTCCCCGTTTTCACCCCTACCTACCCACTAGGCTATAAATAGAACTCTCTTGGACCAGATCTAGGTTAGGATTATATTTAGATGAATTTAGCTTTGCTTTTGTACTCCTCATGTGAGGCTATGATTCGCATCTAGAACCATATCAAGACTACTCCAATTACTTGTATTTGGATCGTATCAAGGCTGAATCGGGATACCCATCCTTCCCCTTGGGAATCAGTTGGGGTATTTCCAATCTATCTCAACTAATCCTTGAGATTCTATTGGCGTGGTGGACCGGCCACGTGTGTTGAATCGATCTTCGATAAGGTGAGTTCGGTTTGGTTGATTGTTCCATAGGCGACCATTGCGGTTTAGTTGACGGGAAATCGAATCTCCTAGTTCACACTATTTACCCTCCCTTCGATTTCTTTCGTTCTTTTTATTCTTCCCCGTGTTCTTCGTGTTCTTGGTCAATTCGTGAAGATTGGGCCACCCTAGAGGTTAACCCATCCATCATACGGACTAATATTAGTGAATATATACACTAAAAGTTGGCTAGATACATGTAGACATATATGAATGTGGAAAAAGGCTAAAACATCTTATATTATGGAAATGAGGGAGTATGATTTTTGCACTTAATTAGTAAAACCCCGTTTTTGCATTTCAAAATGAAAAAATACAATTGAACAATTTTTTTCCCTTCTGTCCATATTGTTTGGAATAGCAATATGCACAGATGTGCAAAAATATGAGTGCATTATCATGAAATATTCCATGAAAATGACAATCACGTTTTTCGTGGGCTTGGAAGTTAGGAATGTTCACACGTTATGGGGCCATTTTGTGAAGGATTTTTTTTAGGTTTTTAACAATCCAATATTTTTTCATGGAATTTTACATATAAAAGGGTTTCATGGGGCATAGGCGTTAGATACATGCAAAGGGGAGACATCGACTCTACACAACATATCAAATGATAGGACATAGGGAGTGCAAAAATTGCTAGAGAGGGGCGCAAATGGCTGGGGGAGTGGATGTACAAATGTAAATTTAGGTTCCTATTTATATTTGAGGATGCGACCTTTCTGATACTAATCCACCTTTTCCCGAGGACCAGACTTCGTTATTAACCAAGGTAAAATAGCACGAGCCGCTAAAAGTTCAGCATAGATACAAGGGCATAGTCCCCATGGCCAAGTGTGTTCTTCTTAAGAAACAAAAGAAAGTCGCCGAAAATTGATCGCGCTTGAATAACACATAGGGCAGACCGAGGCCAATACACCAAAGTCTAAAGGGAAATAACTAAAACAAAAGATATCGTACTCGAGGGAGCAAGCCCACACACGGACGTTGGTACAAAGGTGAGCCAAGCTCCAGCAATCATAGCTAGTCTATGGTACATATATACGGACAGGAGAGGGAACGCAGGGGATCATGCATCATCATCATGTAGAATCACAGGGCACAGGTGCCGCCGAGTAAACACCGCAAACTTCGCATGGGTCATGCTGGCAGGACATGGGGATGAAATCCGGGAACGCCTCATCAAGCCCCACATCAGCCACAGACGTACGCAGCCTAGGTGAGCCCTTGCCTGAGATCATGCGAGAGGCTTTGACAACCTTGGCCCTCGACACCATGGTTGCCGCCAGCCGAGAGCTACGCCGGGACTTGAAGACGGAATCAGTGTCACGGTTATCACGCGCCCACCAATGCCGACGACGCTCCTCGGCCACAGCTTTGAAGAGCAGCATTGGCGAGTTGGTGAGGTCCACCGCAACCGGCGAATCCGTCAGGTCGATGATGGCCGGGGAAAGCGCCTCACAAAGATAGGAGGTGTCGGAGTCGGGGACGACGGCGTCAGCATCATACTCCATGACCCGATCGAGGGGTGGCGGGGGAATCAGAGCGTCGTGCCACCGAAGAACAGGAGGGCGTGCAATGTGGGACAAGGGACCCTTAAGGAAGTGAGGCAAAAAGAAACATGGGCTCTCCTGCTGCTTAAATATGAGTCTCCGGGATGTATGTGGTGCTGCTAAAACACACTACCCGAAGGTAGCATGTGACTGATTCGTAACTGATCTCTCACACATGCTGACATGTACAAATGCTTGATTTTTATGGTCGTTTAATCGTGCCATCATGGCATGTCATGTTCTTTAGGATATATACCTGTCACCAACTCACCGGGCTTAAAGCTCATATTCTTCCATGATTGTACCTTGCCGTATGCTAGGCATGGACGTAGAATCGCCAAGTACGGCACCAGATGTCCACAAGCTTAAGGTCTACCAAAGGCATGATGACAACATAATTACTGAGCTGGCTGGCTTGAAAAGTTCAAAGGGAGAGAGCACGCTAGATACGTGCTACATGTACGAATCCAGCTGTCTCAAACACGTCAACCTCGTGCATCGCATGCAGCTAGCTACGTATGTATCATCATTGTGGCTTGTCGTATGCTGGGTATGGATACAAAGATGGGCAGGTAGCAAAACGCAAGATGTCTTCAAGTCTATGACTATGATGATAACTTAATTACTGAGCTACCATGTCTCAAGACATGGTGACACGAAAAAACAGCTTGAAATATTTTTTTTTAGAGAGTACGCCGATGGCGTACCTTACTTTTATAGAAGGGGGGAAAACTATTTACATTGGGCTCAAAGAGCCCACAGACTCCACACGGCAGGTAACACTCGAAGCACCTACCCTAACTCCCAAGCTAGTAAGCTATCTCCTCATACTAGCTACTCTTCCTCCTCTCTGAAACCCTAGTCTCCAAACCTCAACTCCTCGACCACATGAGCTGTAAGAACAACCGCCGATTTTTGCTTCGCTGCATTGTTGAACACCCATGCGTTCCTATTCTTCCACAAGCTCCAAGAGGTGAGGATCACGAGTGTGTCGACACTTCTCCTGCTAGCTCCCCCCTGGCTCTTGCTCCTGCATTCCTCCCACCACGACTGTAATGTTTGCGTGGGTTGTGGTATCGCAAGCGCAGTGCACCGCAACGCCCGAAATACTCCGTGCCATACCTCTCTCGCGAACACGCATTGGCAGAGAATGTGATCCACGTTATCCTCATCCTGGAGGCAGACGAAGCAAGCATCCGAGGTCGCCTGCAGCCCATGCCTGCATCTCCTATCCGACGTCCACAATCTATATTGCAGAGCTAGCCAAGCAAAAATCTTGCACTTCGGGGGCGCACGGGCCGTCCAAATCCACTCAGCCTCCTGAACCCTCTCACGTCCTTCACAGAGTAGACTATACGTGACTTTGGCCGAGTAAGCCCCATCACGAGCACCTGCCCACCTGAACTCATCCTCGGCCTCCTCGTCCCTAGGCGTACTCATAATTGCAGTCCAGAGTCCGATCAATTGTCTGCAAGCATGTTGGCTAGGTAAGGTCGCTAGGTCCCCAAGCCAAGCATGCTCCTGTAACCCTCTCTCCACCGTTCTCCAATTTCTCTTCCTTGCCCCAACAAGCTTCAGAACGTCCGGTGCAATCTCCTCCACCGTCCTACCCTGGATCCAACGATCCTTCCAAAAAGCGTGCGCCGGCCGTTCCCCACCGTAACTCTCGCGAAGCTGTTGAAAATTTCCTCCGTGGATTTTTCCTTCAGTCGTGGGAGCCCTTGCCAGGGTCTCTCCCTGTCTGTATGAGCAAGCCATTCCCACCGTGTGCGCAGTGCCAGGCCATGGAGTTTCAAGTTCTTGACACCGAGTCCCCCAAACTCAAGCGGCTGGCAGATCCTATCCCAAGCCACCAAGCACTCCCCTCCGTTGATTTTGTCCTTCCCTGACCAGAAGAACGCGCGCATCCATCCATTCAGCTCTTCTAACAACCAGGCCGGTGCTTCCGCAATCAGCAGATGGTGGACTGGCCTCGCCGATACCACAGCCTTAACCAGCACCAGCCTGCCGGCCCTGTCAATCAGCCCTCTTTGCCAAGCGGGCAGGAAGTCGATGGCTTTGTCTAGCATAGGCTGCCACTCCCTCCTAGTAAGCGGTCGCAACGCCAATTGCAAGCCTAGGTAGGTGATCGGGAACCGTGCAATTTTGCAACTCAGTGCGCTTTGCACTCGCTGCTCATCCTCCTCCGAGCCACGGATGACGGTCGCCGTAGTCTTTCTCATGTTGATTCTTAGCCCCGAGGCTCCTCCGAAAACGCTCAACAATGCATGCGTGGCCTCCAGATCCTCCCTTGAAGGCTTGCAGAACAAGGCAACGTCATCCGCGAACGCAGACATGCGTTGGAGGGCTGTGACTCCACTCAAGGGCTCAAGGATGTTGCAGTCAGTTGCCTTCGCGATGAGAACCGTGAGCACTTCCATGGCAATGACGAAGAAAGCCGGCGAGCTCGGGTCCCCCTGCCGTAAACCACACGCATGCTTGAATGATTTGCCCGCTCTACCGTTAACCATCACTCTGGTAGACGCCGTGTTCATCAGCACTGCTTGCCTCCGTAGCCAGTTATCGCTAAAGCCCGTGTGTCGCAACACCTCGAACAGAAAACTCCAGGACAGTGAGTCAAACGCCCGCGAGATGTCCAATTTTAGCAGCACTGCCTGCTTCTTCCTCCCGTTCAGTTTCCTTGCAACTTGTCGAACCAAAAGGAAGTTATCATGTAGGCTTCGATTGCGTATGAACGCCGATTGATTGGCACTGACAATCTTCCCCATGATCGGCCGTAGACGGTTAGCAAGGATCTTGGAGCACAGTTTTGATACGCTGTGCGTTAGACTAATCGGACGGAAGTCCCCTACGTCCAACGCTTCTTGCTTTTTAGGCACCAGTGTGATGAGAGCTGTGTTGAGCCGGCCAAAGCCCCTTCCGTCTCCAGCGAACCATTTTCTGATCGCCGCCATGACGTCTCCTTTGATCACCGGCCAGGCCCTTTGATAGAAGCATCCCATGAACCCATCTGGCCCCGGCGCGCGATCCGAAGGCATGTCCTTGACCACCTCCCACACCTCCTCCTCAGTAAGCTCACGATCCAATTCCGAAAGATCCCATCTTGGCAATCCGAGCTCATGGAGATCCAGCGTATGTTCCCTCGAATGGATGCGGCCCAACAGCTCCTTGTACGCCGCGAAGAAGGCCTTCTCCTTGCCCTCCTGGCTAGTGAATATTTCCCCCTCGACTCGGACCGCCGTTACAAAGTTTCTCGTTCTCCTCCCGTTCGCCACAGCATGGAACAGCTTTGTGTTTGCGTCCCCTTCGCGCAACCAACGAACCCTAGACCGTTGCCTCGCAATTGTACGCTCCAAGGATGCAAGGCCCAAGACTCGCTGCTTCAGTGTCCGATGCAGCCAACGCTCCCCACCAGACAGACTGCGCCTTTCTTGGGCCACATCAAATCTCAGGATAACAATGTGGGCCATGGCCAATTGTAGCTTGACATTCCCTATCTTCCTCTGCCCCCAAGCCTGCAGATGAGCCGCCGTTGCCCTCAGAAGCTCGTTGAGGCGCATGAAAGGATCGACCAAGTTTTGATCACAGTGCCAAGCGTCTCGCACCGCATCGTCAAAGCCATCAAGCTTGGTCCAAAAGGTCTCGAAACGAAACCTACGCTTGGGTCTCAACGCCGCCGAAAGCGACAAGTGTAGTGGCGCGTGATCCGAGGTCGAAGAGGAAAGGGCCTGTAAAATGCAGTCCGGGAACAACAGGTCCCAGTCCACCGACGCTAATGCCCTATCGATCCTAGTCATCGTTGGATTTTCTCTGCCATTGCTCCACGTGTACGCCCTTCCATGAAGGTACAGATCCTTGAGCTCCTGATCTCCAAGGGCCATCATTGCCCTGTTTCGCCAGCCTGTCGCCCAGCGTTCTTGTCCGCAGCGGCGCGCGCTCTGCCCAGGGCCGTGGCTTGTAGTGGGTGATTTCAACAGCTTGAAATATCAAGTTGAAGGAGAAGCAGAGAGCTAAGGGAGGTAGGTGGCGATAAGATGACGCACATGCAGCGTCAGCACGGCGCTGGCTCTTGGCAGCGGCAGCGGTTCTGCGGGAGAGCGTCCACCAGCACTTGTCAAATTTGTGTCCTCTTTGAGGGTATAGAATATGTGCCCGTCGCATTGATGGGTGTTGCACCAGCGGAAACCCCTCTCCCCTCAAACGGCTACTCGATCAAATTTTGAGAATTCATAACTAAAAAAATAAAACGGCTAAAATATCCGGCAAACCAACATGGCGATCAGCTCAAATCCGGCGATACAACAAATAACCGTCTCGGCCAACACAAGTTCAGCCATCAAAAAGGCACCACACTAGTGGGAACAACGCCATTTGTCCCGGTTCGTAAGAGTCATTTGTCCCGGTTGTGCAACCGGGATGGGCCAGCCGAGACAAATGGCTCTCCCCCATTGGTCCCGATTGTGCCAGGACCCGGGACAAATGGCCCTTACCACGTGGCGAATCTGGCCAGGGGCATTAGTCCCGGTTCGTAACACGAACCGGGATGAATGCCTCCTCTGCCGCGGCAGCAGCTTTGCCATTTTCTCTGCCACGGCGGAGTTTTTTCTCTCTTTATTGTTTTCCTTTTTATTTTCTGTTTTGCGATCAATTCTATTTTACGATACCTCTATCACCATACACTGATAAGGAGCCTTGGTGGCCCCTCCCTGGACCTCCCAGATCCCAGGAGAAGAGAGGAGCCCGGTGCCCCTTCCCCGGACCTCCTGGATCCCACGAAAAGAGAGGAGCCTCGGTGGCCCCTCCCCGGACCTCCCGAATTCCACGAGTGAATAAGTAATACATATATATAGAAAAAGAAGGAACATTTATATTACAGAAGCTAAGTATATCGAGCATATTACATGACCGATGGATTGAATTACAAAATAAAATTTAGTTCCAACCGGCGCTATAGTACTCTCCATTTACATTTAGGATCTCTGCATCTAAGAAGCCCGCGATTTCCTCCTGAATTGCTCGTATGCGGTCCCTTGGTACAAGGCCGTCCCGGTGCCGTTCGATCTAATATGAAGAAGAGTGGTCAATATATATTAATGAAACTAAGTAACTTAAATAGATGGTAGTAAGAAAAATTGACGACTGACGTACATGAAGGTGGTTTAAATCTCTGCCCTTGGGACAGGTCGTCTGACGAATGAACTCGCTGACGTAGTATCCATACAAGTGATTCCCGTCTCCCTGTTGCAAGCACTTTACGAGAACATGGTTTCAATCAAAATAATAATCAACCTTCCATGATAATGGTATCAACACTAGAATCAAGGAGATGCGCGGATCTAGATAGTAGTACTTACTTCCACAATATCAAATGTAAACTCGGATTTACATTCACCAGGAGCCTTTTTTGTGAACCTCTTCCAAACGCTGCCCGGGAAAGAAAAAGAATAAAAAGAGTTAGTAATTACTTGATATCCGAAAATGAAACAAAGTAGTCGATATATATAGTGCCATATATAAAGAGTGAAATTAATAAAGATTGAAATTACCGCTGGATCATTTCCTGCATGTCCGCCCACATCTCTAGGGGTTTACGTTTTGGGTGCATTACCAGTACTTTTCCTTTATCAACTTGGAAGATTAGCAAAATATTATGGAAGCTACGCACGCAGAACTCATCAGTTATACACTGAACATCGAGTATTAAGAAAAACAGAATGTGTACAATACAGTAACACTAACTTGAAGTTATAAGGAAATAATATTTCCCGTTGGTGTTGTTGAAAGCTTATTGCCCTCAGAATGTTATCTTCTGTATCCTTGGCACATAGCTCAAGAGTCTTATGATTAACAAAATGTGGGTCAATGAACCCAATATCATAGATTTGCCGTCTTGTGCATTCGAGTATCTTCATTCTGCAATTATAATATAATGAGTGTACTATATATATATATATATATATATATATATGAATATGCAATGAACGAGGTGAGCTAGCTAGAGACTTAATTAGAGAAATAAGTACTTACTGACAATAGGCACTAACGATAGATTTGTCAAGGGCCTGCTGCTGGAATAACTGAAACAATTCAGAAAATTGAATCAGAACCATTCCATCTCCATACCCGTAGTGCTCGTCTCTAACTGCGAGACATATCCAGTCCTGAGATTTCGCAGGGGCTTCCATATACCAACTATGCACTCTTCGCATTTTGGTTGGTAGATCCTTTAACTCCTCGGGTTTGACGAGAGGTTTCCCGAACTGGTATTTGTACGCACATTCAGATTCGGGGATGTAGTCTACTGTTTGCATATACTCAGCAATGGACAAACCCGCAGCAGCTGCCCTGTCTGCGTACAGTGTTATAAACTCCGGATCAATTTGCTCGTCAGCAATATTAGTGCTCGGCCCCACTTGGGTATTGGAAACCACTTTGAGCGGGGAGATGGATTGTTTTTTCTGCTCTCCGAGCTGGGCAACTGATTTCCCCTTTTTCGCCTGTGCTACTACTCTTCGTCGACCGCACCATTTCCTAGTGTGACTTCAGAATAGAGCGGTCATAGTCAGATGATAGACTCGGCTCGGGTTGATAAAGAGTCTTCACCATTTTCCACGCTCGTTCTGTATCTTTTTCGGTCTCGGGGAAATCTGCCTTTTTCTTCTCCTTCCGCTTCGCCTTCCATGCCTCGTACTCGTCCCTTGCGATTTCCTAGTTTTGCTCAGGAGTATAGTCGTAAGGTAACTTGGGTAACTTCTTTGGTACCTTCAGGAGGGGTGACCGTTGACGTTTGGGTGATTTTTTACGTTTCAGCAGAAACTTAGTGGGCGGAGAAGGCTGACGCGGCGGCGTAGGCGACCGCGCTAGAGACGTGCACGGTGTAGTCGACCGCGCTGGAGACGGCATGCATGGCAGAGACGACCGCGCTGGAGACTGTTGCGCTGGAGAATGGTGAGGAGTCGATGGCCTTGCCGTCTGATTTGGAAGCACAATGCATTCCTTTAGCCATAGAGCGGTCAACTTCTTGGCTTCTCCGAGTTCAGTCACCTCTCCATCTTCACCTTCAGGGAATTCAAGGTTCACCCGCTCGAATCCGTTGACAACTTCATCGACCCTAACAACAGCGTAGCCCCGTGGAACCGGAAGACTATGGTGAGTTGGTTCGTTGCCAATTGGTAAGACATAGCCGACCGCCGCCTTGATGGTTATATTGACGACCTTCACGTGGAGCTCACAGGTGTCATCTCCGTGATATCATCCACCGGGTGCATCATCGGCGGTGCATCATCACCTGGGAGCTGCATGGACGCAACGCTGCTTTTCCAATGAGAATGTGCGGCGCAGGTAGCATCGACTTCAACTTCTACCATGTGTGGTACGCCGGTAGACACTAGCTGCTGGCTAAGTGTGTTAATTTGCTCATGCTGCTGCTTTGCTACATCCTGCGTCCACTTTATCTGTTCTTCAAGTTGACGCCTCCAGTTTGCCTGACTCTCTGCTTCAGCTGCCTCTGCGTCCTTTTTCCGTTGACGGCTTCTATCGGGGTATTTCTTTTTGCTGTCGTCAAACCCAATACTCCACGGAGGATTTCCTTCTATGCCTCGTGTACGCCCTACATGTTCCTTATTCCCGAGGGCGCGTGTGAGCTCGTCGTTCTCTCTATCTGGCACAAACTTCCCCTCTTTAACGTCCTTTATTAAGCTTCTCAGATCTTCTATGGGTAGAGGATTCTCTTTATGCCTTATGTTATAGATTGCATTTCCTTCGGTGCCCAACGTGCCCCAATGCCCATGGAACCATGACCTTGTCCGCTCGACCCACAAGAACGGCTCGGGAGTGATCCCCTTCTCAAGCAGGTCGTTCTCCCATTTCTCCCACTTGGGTATCGAACCCTTGTAGCCACCTTGCCCCATAACATGGTGATATACCTTTTTGGCGGCGTTTTTCTCATTTGTTTTTGTCCTTTCCTGTGCATTCTCTAACAGCTTGTACTTCACAAAGTCTGCCCATAAGGGTTTTATTTTCTCATACCCTTGAGTGAAATCTGGAGTCTTGCCCTTCTTAACAAAGTCAAGGTTCAATCTTTTCTTCCAGTTTTTGAATTGCTCGGCCATCTTTTTCAGAGTCCACGCCTTGACCTTTTCCAGTAACTCAATTTTCTTTTTAGTAACATCAGCTTCACCATCTACCTCCTCATTCTCATCCGCCTCATTCTCGTCCACCTCCGGCAAGGGTAAGGTGAAATTACACATGATCTTTTTGAAAAGATGGTCTTTGGCTTTTTTGCTCACAAATGAAATTCCTTGTCTCCGCGGATCTTTTGGCTCATTCCACTCATGAACAGTGATCGGGATGTGATCCCTAACTAGCAGTCCGCATTGCTTCACAAATTTTTGGGCAACATCAGCGGGATGCTCGGGTGCGCCGTCTGCTTTGATCGTTTCGATCCTATATCTTTCTGTATCTTTCAACTTTTCTGTTGCGTCTCGTTTCGTCTTTTTTCCGGTTGATATGCTTGAACCGGATGGCTAAAAGTATAAAGAATATTAATACATGTATATAGACAATGGATGCTTCATTAATTAACATATCTATATGCACCTCAGAGCCGGTGTTTGTAATTTGTACGGCTCGACCGGAGCCGTCGGCTGCTCCTTTATCGGAGCCGCCGGCTTCTCCCTCACCGGAGCCGTCGTCTTCTCCCTTAACAGAGACGTCTCCTCGGGTTAGCTCCGAATCTCCCTAACAGGAGTCGTTCATCCACTGGCTCACATCGGTCTCTCCCTCGGTCCCGCAGATTAAACCCTCGAGCAAGTTTTCCGCATCTTCGTCTCTTGGCTCCATACTATATATTCTGAAAATACACAAAAAGAGTAACTATATGTTCCAGATCCATTTCATCAAAATTGCTTATAGATAATAACTAATAATCCATTAATTTCATCAAAATTGCTTATAGATAATACGCAAAAAGAGCAACATAATCATGAAATATTTCAAACGTATGATAATACACACCAAGAGTTACATAGCTCGGGTTCATTTTATTTAACCCTAATACATCACTATGTAATAATATCATCACTTATACATATTCATTAAAACATCTCTCAAACTAATTAACTCCGACCGGGTCCTAAGCCGCGGGGTGCTGAGTCGCGGGTGCTACGCATCCATAGATAAGGAACCCTCACAGTGGAATAACTCACGTGGTAAAGAACCCTCCGAATAATCGACCAACTGCTGCTATACTGCCTATCGAGCAAGTACATGTAGCGACGGACGTGCTCGTCCTCCTCTCTGATACGCTGTTGTACCACCTCCTCAGGGGCCGGCTCTCTCCGCACCGCGCGTGGCCCACGCGATGGCCACCAAAGAATATCCGGGTCGACCACGTCACTCGGATTTCTCACCAAGACGCGTGCCCCGGTACTAAGGAGCTCCCAGTGCCAGCCCGGCGGGGCCCAGTCCCGGACATCGCCCGGTGGGTCCAACAGAGACATGAACTAAAACCAGGCCCAGACTAAGTAAATATTCCGTAATTAAGTAAAATACCTTAGTGTTTCGAACTTAGTAAAAAATAGTAAATGGAGAAATATGACATAAATAAGATGAAAGTTAAACACAAAGCATGAAGACAAGGGTTTCACATTTTATTAGGAAAGACTGGATCCGTTCTGCTAGTCATACTCCTGCCTAGGCCTTTACATTTTGTGCTTGTTACGAGGTAAGTACACGCGATGGCGATCCGGAGAAGGATGAAGACAAGGATTTTTGGAAATCTTTGAAACTAAACAAAATCATATATGTAATATCGTGAGATCCGAACAAGGTTAGACCCTTTTGTGCACGTACATAATGGGGGACATTCTTCATAACACCGGAAGGGATTTCTGAGGATTGTAACCATTGCGTATATGCACAAAAGGGTTCAACTTCGTTCGGATCTCACGATATTACATGTGTGACGTTATTTAGTTCCAAAGATTTCCAGAAACTCCCATCTTCCTTCTTTCCCCGGATCAGCACCGCCTGTAGTACCTCTTAACAGGAACAAGATGGTCATCGGGCCTTGATGTGCAGTTGGACCTTCACATTTTGTGCTTGTTACGAGGTAAGTACACGTGATGGCGATGTGGGGGAAGGAAGGATTTCTGGACATCTTTAAAACTGAACAAAATCATATATGTAATAGTGAGATCCGAAAAAAATTGGACCCTTTTGTGCACATACATAACGGCGACATTCTTCCAAATCCCGGAAGGGATTTCTGAGGAATGTCACCATTACGCATGTGCACTAAAGGGTTCAGCTTCATCCGGATCTCACGAACCATATTACATATGTGACACTATTTAGTTCGAAAGAAATCCAGAAACCCTCGCATTCGTTCCTTTCCCCGGATCACCACCGCATGTAGTACCTCTTAACAGGAACAAGATGGTCATCGGTCTGTGTGCCTCATATTTAGGGTGGACACATACAAGCAGCCTTAGTGGACCCGGCGCGCCAAGTGGGATGCACCAGATCATAACTTTGTGAAAATCACAAGGCGCACCGAACCATCAAGGCCATATGAGTGTGAACCAACTCTTTCAATCATCGGCATTTATTCAAAAGATCGAACGAACATCACAAGTAAAATAGCAATAACAGCTCGAAATTACTAACACAAAAGTAAAAAAATTCTAACTTTATGAAATTTTCTAACACTAACTTAGTGAAATTTTCTAAAAATTCTTAAGTGAAATACCTAAGTAATTTTTTCTAAGTCTAATTTTCTAAGTAAATTTTTCTAACACTAAATTTTTTCTAAGTCTAATTTTCTAACACTAAAATTCCTAAGTCAATTGTAACAAATCTAAAATTCCTAAGTCTAATCTAAAATTCCTAACATTTGTAATATTTCCGAACTAATTATTCTAAAATTCCTAACACTAATAAAAAAGTAAAAAACAAAATCAGTGAGTAAAAAAGAAAAAAAAGAAATAAAAAAGCCCTCTGTTTAGGGCGCGATGGAGGCAGGCCCTTACCTCCTCTCGGGCACGCGACGGAGGGCGGCCGGACGGGCAGTGGTGGCGCGCGGGCAGTGAGGCGCCGCACGCGGGGCTAGTGACGGCGCGACGGAGGCGGACGCACGGCGCGCGCGACGGGATCAAGGGCGGCGCGACGGAGAAGGGCGGCGACAACGCGGGGGCGGCGCGGCGTACGGGCGCGACGGTGACCGGCGGCCTTGCGGGGCGTGGGCGCGCGGACGGCGTGCGGGCGCGGGCGCGGCCGGGTCGACGACGGCGAACTCCACGGGCGACGACGGCGCGGGCGCGGGAGGCGTACGGGCGACGACGGCGCGAGCGCGGGAGGCGTACGGGCGTCCTGGCGGCGTCTCCTCGTCCAAATCCTGCGCGCGGTTATGAATTTGGGGGGACGAAGACGACGTCTATATATAGCCAGGGGCATCCGTCCCGGTTCGTAGGAACAACCGGGACGAAAGGGCCTTCCGTCTCGGTTGTTGCTACGAACGGGGACGGATGCCTCACACTATTTTTTCCCGCAGCCGGCGGATGGGGCTGGTGGAGCGCGCTGGTTGGTCGGGGCATCCGTCCCGGTTGGTTGCAAAAACCAGGACGAATACCCTATTTATAATTATTTATTGTTTATTTTGTTTTTTATTGTTTCCTTTATGTTTTTTATTGTTTTCCTTTATGTTTTCTATTGTTTTCCTTTATGTTTTCTATTGTTTTATTTTATTTTCTGTTGTTACCTTTTTTGTTTTCTATTGTTTTCTGTATGTTTTCCATTATTTCCTTTATGTTTTCTATTGTTTTATTTTGTTTTGCATTATATACTTTATGTTTCAAATAATAACTCCACATGTTTCAAATACAGAACAAGGTACATTAAATTTATAATAAGTGCACTTCAGACCGGTTGATCCATGCATTTACATAGTTTCGTCGCATACAAGGCATCCGGGTGATTTGTATTCGGTCGATGAATCTTCAAGGGGGGATGTAGAACAACAACCGGTATCGTCATCATACAGCCCGACCGTGGCTACTGAGTGCATATATGCATACCAAATGCACGGCACGACGTATGATGGCGAATCTGGATGATTTGTATTTGGTCGATGAACTGAATGATGTATCAAACCTTTTGTCAAACCTTCAAGGGATCGAGGATGTAGAACAAAACAATCGGTATCGCCATCATACAGCCCTGCCGTGGCTACTGAGTGCATATATGCATACCAAATGCACGACATGACGTATGATGGCGAATCCGGATGATTTGTATTTGCTCGATGAACTGAATGATGTATCATACCTTAAAAGGGGATGTAGAACAAAACAATCGGCATCGCCATCATACAGCCCTACCGTGGCTACTGAGTGCACATATATATGCATACCAAATGCACGGCAGGACCTATGATGGCAAATCCGGATGATTTGTATTTGGTCGATGAACTGAATGATGTATCAAACCTTAAAGGTGGATGTAGAACAAAACAATCGGTATCGCCAGCATACACCCCTGCCGTGGCTACTGAGTGCATATATGCATACCAAATGCACGACATGACGTATGCTGGCGAGTCCGGATGTTTTGTATTTGGTCGATGAACTCACTGGTGTATGAAGGTGGGCTATATATAGGGTCCTCTGGCTCACAAAGTGTTGTTCTAGGTTTTGATCCAACGGTCAAGAAACACCCTTGATCCAACGGCTCACAACCGCTCGAAAGAAACACACCGTATCCCTGATCGAACGGCTCACAACAGCTCGAAAGAAACACACCCCTGATCCAACGACTCACAACTGCTTGAAAGAAACACACGATCCGTGTGATTCTTTCTGATTGGTCCGAACAAAACCCTAACCATTTCGTCCCGGTTGGTAAAACAGACCGGGCCTAAAGGGACGATCTGTTTCCCAACGAAACCCGAACCATTTCGTCCCGGTTGGTAAAACAGGTCGGGACTAAAGGGATCTGTTTTCTTCTCACTATATATATGTATGCATTGCCACACCATTGGCATAAACACATATAAACTCACCACTCTCTCATGGCTTCTACCGTACACACTGTAACCTTCATCCAGGCGGAGGCACTTTCCGTCTCGAACTACCCCTGCCCGCCCGGCTACATCGTTCCCGCCGGTTGGATGCTGAGCGCCGAAGGAGTGCCAGTCCCTCCTCTTCCTCAAGGTGTGGCGCGTCGGGCGGCCATCACGAACCACTACTACCACGAGCTCACGCCGGAGCAGCAGAGGAATCCCAGTTGGAATCCTGACTACCGCCCTACTTGGGATGCCTTCTTCATTAATCGGCGTGAGAGTGTGCTCCCAGGTACTAGGAGAACGGCCCGCCTCCTTCGAACTTCAACGAGGCCGGTCGTCGGCTGTGGTGGGGCGGCGGGCGTACTCTTCAGAGCGTCATGAACTACATCAGGGCTGGCGATAACCCCCGCCTGCGCTACCCTCACGCCAGTCCTAGAGTCGTGATCCTCCGAGGGAGTCCAGAGCACCATCCGACGATAGTGACGACGACGGCGGCAACTACGACGACTACGAGTCGGAGTACTATAGGCCTAGGCAGGAGTATGACTAGCAGATATCAGATCCAGTCTTCCCATTATGTAGATCTATGCTCTCCAATTAGGTTTAGATCCACTCTTGCCATTATGTACTGCCTTTTTTATCTATCCAAGATGCATGTTTGTGTGCAATATGGGCGCGGGCGCCGGTGCAACAATTTTTGTGAACATTTTTTCAACAGAACTATGATCATGTATTCCACGTTTATTATTACACATCACCAACAACATCCCTATCTAGTCTTCTGAATTTTCTTCGTGTAGAGATGGTCCATGAACCCTTTTCCCTTGCTTATGATCACTTCGGCCGTAACCATGGAGCATCTTCATTATTTAACGGGATGGTTGCGTCAACTTTCACTGTGAAGGGTGGAATTTCAACAAACTTATTATAATCTTCTTACATGTCTGTCGTGTCCTCGATTCCCACGATGTTTCTTTTCCCTGAAAGAACTATGTGACGCTTCGGGCTCTTCTGATGCCTGTTCTTGATCACCTCCTTCTTCTATATTGTCTTCCATTGTAGTATCACCGTATTCAGGGAACAAAGGATCTTCTTCTTCTTCTTCATTGTCTTCCATCACAACCCCTCTTTCTCCATGCTTGGTCCAGCAATTATAGCTGGGCATGAAACCTCTCCGAAGTAGGTGGCCGTGAAGGATTCTCGAGGAAGAGTGCTCCCTGATGTTCCGACAATCAACACATGGGCAACACATAAAGCCATTATCTTTGTTCGCCGGAGCTACAGCGAGAAATGCATTCAGGCCTGCCACATACTCGGAAGTGCGTCGGTCACCGTACATCCATCGCTGTCGTGCATCCATCTGCATCGTATAATTAAGTTTATCAAAAAACATTTCAATAACATATTCAATAGAGAAATGACCATAGTACATCGACAAATATTACTTTTTTATGTATCAATTACAGATGAAAAAGATAAGTTTGTTAACCTCGGCCGAAGATACCATTTTCAGTGAGTTTATGTGTGGCTCGGGTATTTTGTCGAACACCTCCGGTCCGATGAGGAAACACACTAACACCCACCTCTCTCACTCCTCCAAGCCAAAAAAAAAAGAGGGAAGGGGGGCTGTGAGGCAGTATATGTAGGGGAAGGAGGGGCATTGGTCCCGGTTTGTGGAATGAACCGGGACCAATGCCCATGCGCATGCCACGTGGCCTGTGGCGAGGCATAGGTCCCGGTTCGTGCCACAAACCGGGACCAATGCCTCCCCACGAACCGGGACAGATGCCCTCAGGTGATTTCTGCTGCCTCGGGCACACAAACCGGGACCAATGCATAGCATTTATCCCGGATTTTTGTGCAACCGGGATCAATGGAGTTTTGCCCCTGGACGATAGGGGTTGTTTCCACTAGTGCCACCATCACAAAAGGTGCATGCAAATTTATTTCTCGGCCTTCTCTTCTTCCTCCTCATCGTCCTCTTTTCTTCTCCTTCCTCTTGAGCCGCCAGCTCCACCCTCGTCGCCCGTGCCGCCGTGATGCACCTTCTTTCAACTTGGAAGTAGGCATTTTTATCGGGAATCATGTCGTCTGTGTTGGTAGCAATGATCAAGCCCTCTTCGGCATTCTCCTCGCCTTTCACTTTGTCATTTGCCAAATTAAGGAAAATGGTCCACCTTATTTGGATATCGACATGCAATTTTATCATGTCCGCGCAATTGCCGGCCACAATGAACGCAAGGATGCAATTTCCGGTAGTTGTAGCTGATGTACATATTATATTATTCATACTCCATATGGTACCGTGTCAAACAAAGTGTTATATAAACTTGTTGAGATAATAAAAAGAAAGAAATAGAAATACATAAAGACCACTAATTAATTAAGAGACTAGCCCCTTTACACTCTGCTCTGAGGACAAATTCATTGAAGTCCTCTCTAAATATTAACAATATATTAAGCCATACAGTCCTAATGGTGCGTTTTCCGGTAATCCAACATTTTGGGTCAATTCAAGCAGGTGTCGATCCTCTCTAAATATGGAGACTCTTGCTACTCTTGATCCCAGAGAGTCTTGCCCACGATATTAAGTATGCGCTCTGGTCCAATAAGGAACAAGCTGATTTGTTCCTAATGCCTCCCAGATCTAACATATTCTTCAAAACACAGATTTAAATGGACTAAAACGTAGAGAAATTTCCCTGAGTAACAATGTATGCATGGTGGCTACCTCATTTGATATATGTATGTCACATTGGACGAAAGTTGTTTTAGCTGGCTGCTATCTGTAAGTGGACAATAGAGGGGCTATATATATGCCACAACGCATGCATGTGATAGGAATAAATAGAGATGATGAAAAGTCATTTGTGATCGATGATGTGTAGCACTGAAGATGAGTTATTGACTTGTACTTCTTTTCGTAAATTGTATATGCTCGCTGAGTTCATACATTCACTCTGTCCAACACGCCTCCAACCAAGTGATTTTTTTGTATCTAGCCGAATATTGGGATCAATGAAAATATTGGAATTTTGATGCGAGACAAATCATTTTTTTACTGTATTGCTGATGCTTCGACATATGAGAATTAAATTAGAGCTCATTCACACTACAAGGAAAGCGGTCTATTGCAACGAAAATAGTCGTTGTAAAAAGTGGCCTATCATCGCAATAGGTTTGTGTTGCATCGAAATCGGTTTCGTTGGGAGGCGTTGCGAAAACCTCCGTGGTAGAAGCCTGTCTCCGTGGTTTTCGTTGGGGAGGCGTTGCTACAAAAGAAACCAGTTGCAACCATTTCCTAGGCCAATTGCCACGCATTTTTCTGTCGCGTCTCGCACCTAACGCAACGTACGTATTTCGTTGGTACACCTCTAGTGCAACAAATACCCAAACGTGGCGAGTGACCAATGTGGCAACGGCGAGTGTTCCGTTGCGCTTGTTCTTTCGTTGCAAAAGTCGAGTTTATTTGCCACGTCCAATTGTGTGGCAAAAAACTATGGCAACAAACATTATACGCGTGGGAACAACGATTTGCCACACACAATCAATCGTGGTAAGATGATTTTGAAATAGTAATCGCAACGGCCTTAATATTAGTAGCCATAAGCAATCGCGACAATTTCAACTATTCGTGGCGCCATTCAATTTCTACAAATTTTAGTTTCGTGGCGAGATGTAGTATTCGCAACATCCACATTTTATGTTGCTAGAAACAACTGGGTCAATTACAACTTTTCGTGGCGCCATTGTATTTCGACAAATTTTATTTTCGTGGCGAGATGTACTATTCGCAACGTCCAAATTTTAGTAGCTAGAAACAACAGCGACAATTTCAACTATTCGTTGCGCCTTTCTATTTCTACAAATTTTAGTTTCGTGGCGAGAAGTATGGGAATTCTCTATTGCAACGAACATAGTTTGGTGGCGTGAATCAACTATCGCAACAAAGTTAGTTTGGTGGAGAAAAAATATTGCGACGATGTCTCCCTCGTGGTGGTGAGAGTCTATTTCAACAAAGTTAGTTGTAGCGACTGAGGCTTCACGCAACACTACAATTATCGTGGTAAACTACCTATTGCCACGTTATAGAAAAAAATAAAAAAAATAAGGAAACAGAAAATACGGGCAGTGAATTAAAATGTTCAAAACGGTACGTAAAATATGTTTATTTACACAAAATAATAGTTCTCATAGCTATTTATAATATATACAAATGAAATTCTCGTACAACATGGGTCAAATCAAGATCAAATCAAACTGAAATATCCAGTGCAGCTATTTTTTTCCATCAGAAGTTTGATTGCCGTCCTGCAATCAATTGTAAAAAAAATTGTGAGTCTAGTCAGCAATAACACATGCTGAAACATAAGAACCAGCAGACTATAGTGTGTGGATGAAGCAAAAACAGTTGTTGTAACTCAACGAAGCCACAACCCATAGTGAAACATAAACTGCAGCAAGTATAGGGTGGGTGCAGCAACGCTATAGTGTGGGTGAAGAAAAACAGAATGTACTAGTACCGAATTGTACAAGATTGTGACTTACAATTGCTTTAAACATTCGACTATTCTGTATCGTGCTATGCGGAGGAAATATTTTCTTAGCAGGACTGTTGGTAAGTGATGGTTGCTGGTTCGACTTCTTAAACGTCTGCAAAAACAAAGTGCATTGTTAGCAACGCAAGTAAACAACTAAATCTTACTAGTTTGCAATTGTATGACTATCATCACCTGAGGTGTAGTCGTCTTCTGCTTTTCCATCTGTGCGGAGAGCTCTTCAAACTTTGCCTGGAACTGTGAGTTAAACTGTGCAACCAAGTTTTTTTCAAATTCTTGTCTTGAGTTTCTCTCCAACTCCATCAGGTGTTCCCTTTGAGCAAGCTCTTCCATTAATCTCTTCTCAAGATTTTCTCTCAGCCCGCTCTACATTAATCTTCTCTTCCATGCTTGCACGTTCATCTAGTAACTTCTGTTCTAAAGTAGTGACCTTCGTGGTGAGCTGGGAGTTTACTTTTTGGGTCTCTGCCGTAGCCCGAGCTTGCTCCTCAAACAGCAACTTAGACCGCTGAGAACTAGTTTGCACCTGGGCCATGTATCCGAACCCACGAGGCTGTGATGACTTGCAATGAACGATATCTTTATATGCTTTCTGGAAAATATTGATTCTTTGTTCAGCTGATACTGGAACACCAGTTTCCTTTGATATGTTTTCAATCTCTTTACATTCTGTGTCCTGATTACGAAAAAAACTCTCAAATCAGATGAAGAAACATCCAAGATGGAGAACAGTAAATATGTTTAGAGTAGATTCTAAGTCAGTGAACTCACGTAAACATCCTTGGACTCTGTTGTAGTCCATGTTTCATTCTTTGTGTGGGTCAGTTTCCAGAGATCAACACAGTCTGGCTCTTCTCCAGTTTCTGAATCCCTCTGCAAGTAGTGCAACAATTAGATCCTATAAACGTTAAAGCAAAGTGAACACTGACGCATGCATAGTGAGTAGGCCCATACATTCTTAAAACTGAGTTGAGAGTAGGATTTTGATCCTACTCTGTGTTTTGTCTTCATCTGCGTACAGTTTTCCTTGTTCATTTGGCTGAGTTGTTGCTCATTCAATTATAAAAAAAAAACTTGTCAGACAAGCCATTTCATGAAAGTACAAAATTCACAAACAGGTAGTATAGAAATAACCAGGAATTTCGGATCAGTACCAAAGTACTCGATCAGCCATTCCCACTCTTTTTTTTAAATCTTCTGGTACAAATGCCCTTCTGGCATCATATGTTTTGTATGCCTTGTAAGTGCTGCTTAGGTTTCCTCGCCAGCCTCTGTATCGCTCTTTTGCAAGTTTAAGAATTTGTTCAGCTCTTTCTGCTGTATCTGGCATTTCATATCTGTCCTGTAATGCGTAGAACAAACATATAGAGTTAGTTTAGTAGTAGTTCATTAATTATGGACGAAAAAAGCAGACAACACATGTGAGAAAGGTTGTACTCACCAACATATCTGCGACGATGAGTTGATGGATGTTAGGGTGAATGTCTGACCACCTCCTCACTCCAATAATTGGTAACCTTCTTTTCATTATGATTACCACGTCATCCTTGAATGAACGGTTGTTCATTCCTACTGGACCACCCAATGTTTCAGAGAAATCAACACCTAGCTTTGCAGCTCCATTGGCATGACGCTTCTTGCTGGCTTTCAAACCTTTCACTACACCTCGCCCTTTCTTCTTCTGTATGTCATCACCTACATCCCAAAACACACACAAAGAAACAATTTATTTTGTAGTTGATTGTAAGAAATTAGGACACAGATGTAAAAAAAATAGCTAGTACCGTCTTGTAGTTGTAGCTTCGGGCGATAGCGGCGAGCATGGGAAGGCCAATCATCAAGGGAACACATGTCACTTTCAGACACATCAGTGTTAGGTTCAGTTCCTGTTTCAGGGTTAACATTTGTACTGAATCAGCAATCGTAGTTTTTATCCATTAAAACAAATCTTAGACAAATCTTAAATGTCAAAAATAAATTACCACATATACGTTTTCCCTGACTTTTTTTTATATTCTAGTAAACTTTAAACCCTTGTCATGCAGACAGATCCTTTCTTTATTTCTGAAAATGTTAACAATAAATGGACAAAGCATTAGCATTGTGCTGAATTCAGAAAGCTGATTAAGAATTAATGAACTTGTGTACCATTGCCAAAGGAGAAATCTGTATCTTCTGCTTCGTTTGAAGCTTGTTCCTCTTTGGTTGCATCCCTAACTGCATGTTTATCAAAATTGTGGATTAGGTAAGGAATGCATAAAATAGTTACGGGGGAAAATATTTATTAAAGTCTGTATTGAAGGAGTTGCACGTTGGAGATTTGGCATGAAAGTATAACCTGAGATAGTGATCCGTCGGTTTTTTCTGGTGGATCCAGTTGCATCATCAAGCAGAGACTCTATTGTTGCAATATCAACCGTGGCCTTCTCCTTAAACACACACAGGGAGATCTTCTTATCATTATAGTGCCTGCGTATCAATGGCTCCAATTCACTACCATGTTCTATGGGAACAAGTTTTCGTTTGCTAGGGCCATTATTTAGCCTGCAGTACAGGTAATCATGCGCGCCACTGAAGTCAATGTTTTCAATCAAATTGATGAATTCCATATAGCAGATGTCGTCCGGTTCCATGTCTGCTTCCACAACTTTCTTGTTTTTTTCACCGTCCTCATAGAAAAGGCTAACTTTCCAAATGGGTTCGGTCGTCTACAATTAGATAGAAGGAAAAAATGAGAACCCAAATAATCAGTGAGTTAGCAGATCTGAAATAAAAGAATAGTTATATGGCATTATTCACATAGAAAACGAGTCTCCCATCGTCAATACGATTTACCACATCACGGCAAACTAAAATCACACATGAAATTCAGATACACATATGATCGACTAGGTGTTCATACACGGATTAACGCTTCGATCAGAGGAAGAACAGAGAATAACAACCAATATCGAGACCATAGAAGACACGGCGAGATCACGGAGATAGACGAGAAGCAGATTAGAAAGGAAAAACCTGAGAGGTTTCGCGTTCCATGGAGTCCGATCGCGACGTCGACATGTGGAGAGCTGTGAACGTGACGAGGGCGACGAGATCTAATCGGCAATGGCGAAACAGGTGGCCCGATTATGCAATGGCGAAACAGGAGGGGCATCGTGCACTTATGCATAGACTTTAGCGGGAAATTTAAAGTGACTGCTTTTCTTTTTTGGTGGGAACACAAAATTTCGCTACACTTGGCGATTTAGCGGGAGCTTTTAATTTTTTTTGGTGGGACATCGTATTCGATCGACCACAACGCCTTGGCGATAATATAGGCGCTAACTGAGCAGTTAAACAATGCATGCAATCGCCGGCTGCCTAGAAGGCATATTTTGCATTGAGTTTCAAGGCGTCAGGCTCTTAACTATTAAGGGAAAACTAATGGGATTTTTTCCCTAGCGCTTATAACGTAGGATTGAAAACATGTGGAAGTCTCACATGAGTCATGTAATGTCAATGAACAATAATTTCATGCATCTAATTAGCTGCCGCCGCCTTGTTTATTTATGCAAACTTCAAATTGCCACTGAAAATATAAACAAGACAAGTAATCTTCATTGCAGATGAAGGTTTGGGTGATCAATGCACTGAAGCACATCACTAATGGAAGTACGATAATTACATACATCCATATGTTCATGATCCGATGAGAATGTCCAGGTTGGCAGACTACGTACTACAACCAGGGCGATACCGCCCGCATCACAATCTTCACGTCCAAGTGGCGGTTACAAGTGCTCCTAAGTGTAATGAGAATAGCTTGCTTTTCATATAAATGCTTGCCTTCAAGGAATTCCCGCCATGCATTCCTGCCAAACATAATGCGGCCCTCCCTGTCCGTGTTGTATGGAACGGTGGTGAACGCCTCTGATGATCCGAGGCATAGCCTAGCATGGCCTGAAGACGGAATGCCAGCACTGTCCGCTATGGACTGAGGTAGTTTCTGGATTTCGAGCGTGTGGATGACATACAAAAAGAAGTAGGTCATAGTAAGGCACACGTTGTAAGCATAAATTGTGTTGAAAAACAGAAATAGCATTGGCACCATACGTACCATCTCATATCTGGCCACATTTGTCCACGTCAAACGAGTCACATATGGCACTCCAATGTACTCATCTATTGTGGGTAGAAGCTCATGTACGTGGTCCTTCTCATCGTCATCAAGATCAGCTCTCTGGGAGAAGATGATGGAAGAGTTGAATTGGTCATCCTCATCCATGGACAGCTGATCCGTGGACTCCTCATCCGTGGACTCCTCATCAGTCCCGGGATCTGGGTCAGTTTCATTGCTTGTAGTATCGACGTGGTCGTACAAGTAGTGCCTGCGGCACATGTCGAACTTGAACACCTTGACGGTGAGCAAGGCGTCGCCGTCATAACTGAAGAGGAGGAAACTGCCGCGCTACAGGAAGTAATATTGGGCGAACTGGTCCCAGCCGCGCCCGAGGAAAATGCGGCCAGCTGCATCGAACAGCACATCCATGTCCCAGTTCTTGCTACTCGGATCGTCCGCCTCACGCAGCTTAAGTTCGCGTGGCTCACGGCCCTTCAGCAACTCCACAAACTTATTTGGCAGCACCTGCAACAATATGAAAGTTAAATAGATAGAAAAGAGTGCTTACTAGAAATAAGGTTACTATTTGATGATGGATGAGTACTATAAAAAATGTAAACAAGTAGTACCGAGTAATCAGTTATACTAAAACTTAGTTGAGCAATGAGGGTGTTTGCCACATTATTTCAAAAAGATGAACTTTCAGTGGGAGCTGAAATGTACCATATCGAGTGAACATATTCACGAAGAGCAATAGAGCTACTACAACCCATCTACTAGACCTTAATTTGATTCACAAATTTAAGTAGCTACAGGCTCATAGCTCAGACACTATGTCAGACTAAATAATTGAAGTGGTGGTGTGGGTCAATGAAGCGTACCAGTTTGTCCGATGTAGCGTCTTGTACGAGGGAGTGGAACTCAAAGTCTGCCAAATCCATCTTAACAGATCCCTCTGTTCATCATATAATAGAAATGCAAATCAATTTCCGGCTACATATATAATCGAGAATTAACATTTTGGTGATACAGTCCACGTACTGAATGCCGCGTTGTATTGCAAGCGGCAACTGCTCAGGTCGAACATCTTTACTGTGATGACATTGTGGCTATCGTAACTGCAGATCAGAATAAAGCCTCTCTGCAGTTTGTAGATCCGGGCGAAACACTCCCAGCCGTGCTTGAGGAACATGCGGCCAGTGCTGTCCAATCACACATCAATGTCCCACGTGGTGCTACGCCGATGGCCGACCTCAAACAGCTTCAGTGCACGGGGTTTACGGTCCCCCAGCAAGTCTGCGAACTTCTTATGCAGTGACTGCAGCAGAGGATAGAGCAATCCATGAACATCAGTCTATCTATCTGACTGAAATGACAAATAAACTGAGTACAATACATGTTTGTCCGATGAAGCATCATCTACGTAAGCGAGGAACTCGCAGTCCATCGTATGCAAACCCGCCTGTTGATCGTACTAAAAAGTCTGACTTCAGTTACATTTAGCAGACGTGCCAAAACAGCAGAGGTTAAGAAACATGAAGGTTCACTAGAAATTTAGGACTAAATGCAGTCTAGCAGCATCATGGTTCAGAGACATTCATACATGTGCAATTTAAATTTGACATGCATTCAAGAATTTCATGGAAGTACGGAACTTCAGAAAAGAAAATCTACTAGTATGTCAAGGAAATGGTGTGCCGACAATCAATTGTACTGCTTTAGGAAATTAATTGAAATAGCTACTGGACCTAAAAAATGGCTCACATCTATTGTCCTGCTGAAGAGTAAAAATAGAAATTACTAAAAATAGCTAGTGAACCTAAAAAGGGGTAAAGTCAACTGTACTGCTGAATAGTAAAAAAGGGAAATTACTAAAAATAGGTACTGGTCCTAGATATGCCAGTGTGAGTACCAGAGGTCTTACTTTCAACATCACTAATTACCTACCTAGAAAAAGGCACACACAACAACAGCTACCAACATCAATTGGGCACCTGGAACTATCAAAATTAACATGAAGGTATAGTGCAACCTCTCAATCAGATGCATGTAAGTACCATTTACTTTAGTAATAAACGTGTAACAGACAAATCAATCATGAATAACATCGAATATAAATACGTTCTACCATCTATATCTAGCACAAGATTTGACATTTCTTTCCTGTCTAGACAAGTATGACACTAGTTACCTTAAATAAAATTAGTGTTTGAACTGAAATCGTTCTGCAATGCATCCACAAGAGAAGAAGTTCTAACCTGAGTGCCGCCCGCGATGGATCAGTGGTGAATCGATGCGCCGTGGGTCAATCTACAGCGCGATGAAGAGACTGGCAACGACGGCGGCCGCGAGAATGCGGCGGCCCAGAGAGGGATGCTGATCGAGGGGAGGCGAGGTCGAGAGATGGATGGCGGCGGCGACGGCGGCGACAGTGTCGGTGAACTGCGGAAAAAGGGGTTTCTCGGAGCAAATAACTGCAGGTACACAAAGAGGAGGAGTGCGAACTTGACGTGACAATACGAGAGGAAGATGATACTTGGGCCCACCTGTAAGTCTGTTACCACAAAAGGTGGGTACATTTCCGGGGGCAGTTGCCATTTTTATGGTTCCTATCTGAACTGCCACCGAGTCGTCTCCCCTCCCCTCCCCTGCTTTCTCCTCTGTTTCTCCACTGCCCTCTTGATCTTCGTCCTACTCCACGCCATGGAGCAGCCAGACAAATTTTGCACTACCTTTTGTAATTAATGGCTACCAGACTAATGGTGTGTTCAATTTTAGAAAATGTTGATAAAATAGTATTCCATTCCCAATTATTTTGGTAAACAGCCGCATTGACTGCTTGTAATAACCGCGCCGCCTCCAACCCACTCCAAGTAACTCACTCCACATGCAACACTGCACCTTGTTACCCCTGGCCATGAGTTGGAGATGCGTGATCTGGTTTATTGCCTTCGAACGCGGAAGGAACGGCCGAAAACGTGGATTTCCTTGGCCAACTTGTTGTTTCCCATGCCCAAAGTTGAATACATGATGCATTCCAAGAACCTCACTTCATTTCAACAACATTGCACGTTTGGGATCTCAAAAAGTCGCTTCCATTCTCAAGTTGCCTACCAATCTTACGTCGTAGCCGTTTTCGGGCACTTTCGGTCGAGAATATAGTTTCCTTCCATCTAGGATGCCTGGAAAACTGTAGAGGTGAGAATGTAAGTCACACTTGGCCATGTGGGCCCACACAAAATGCTTGAACCCCATTGCAGGACTTGTATGGTGCCGCCGTTGCGCTGGGTGGCCTCGAACCACCGGACGTTAAACGGGACGATCTTCGCCGCTTCTCCAGCCTCGACACAATGGCGTCCTTCCAACCCACTCCAAGTAACTCACTCCACATGCAACACTACACCTTGTTACCCCTGGCCATGAGTGGGAGATGCGTGATCTGTTTTATTGCCTTCGAACGCGGAAGGAACGGCCGAAAACGTGGATTTCCTTGGCCAACTTGTTTTTTCCCATGCCCAAAGTTGAAAACATGATGCATTCCAACAACCTCACTTCATTTCAACAACATTTCAAGTTTGGGATCTCAAAAAGCCGCTTCCATTCTCAAGTTGCCTACCAATCTTACGTCGTAGCCGTTTTTGGGCACTTTCGGTCGAGAATATAGTTTTCTTCCACCTAGGATGCGTGGAAAACTGTAGAGGTGAGAATGTAAGTCACACTTGGCCATGTGGGCCCACACAAAATGCTTGAACCCCATTGCAGGACTTGTATGGTGCCCCGTTGTGCTGGGTGGCCTCGAACCACCGGACGTTAAACGGGACGATTCTCGCCGCTTCTCCAGCCTCGACACAATGGCATCCTTCCAACCCACTCCAAGTAACTCACTCCACATGCAACACTGCACCTTGTTACCCCTTGCCATGAGTGGGAGATGCGTGATCTGGTTTATTGCCTTCGAACGCGGAAAGAACGGCCGAAAACGTGGATTTCCTTGGCCAACTTGTTGTTTCCCATGCCCAAAGCTGAAAACATGATGCATTCCAAGAACCTCACTTCATTTCAACAACATGGCACGTTTGGGATCTCAAAAAGCCGCTTCCATTCTCAAGTTGCCTACCAATCTTACGTCGTAGCCGTTTTCGGGCACTTTCGGTCGAGAATATAGTTTCCTTCCACCTAGGATGCCTGGAAAACTGTAGAGGTGAGAATGTAAGTCACACTTGGCCATGTGGGCCCACACAAAATGCTTGAACCCCATTGCAGGACTTGTATGGTGCCGCCGTTGCGCTGGGTGGCCTCGAACCACCGGACGTTAAACGGGACGATTCTCGCCGCTTCTCCAGCCTCGACACAATGGCATCCTTCCAACCCACTCCAAGTAACTCACTCCACATGCAACACTGCACCTTGTTACCCCTGGCCATGAGTGGGAGATGGGTGATCTGGTTTATTGCCTTCGAACGCGGAAGGAACGGCCGAAAACGTGGATTTCCTTGGCCAACTTGTTGTTTCCCATGCCCAAAGTTGAAAACATGATGCATTCCAAGAACCTCACTTCATTTCAACAACATTGACGTTTGGGATCTCAAAAAGCCGCTTCCATTCTCAAGTTGCCTACCAATCTTACGTCGTAGCCGTTTTCGGGCACTTTCGGTCGAGAATATAGTTTCCTTCCACCTAGGATGCCTGGAAAACTGTAGAGGTGAGAATGTAAGTCACACTTGGCCATGTGGGCCCACACAAAATGCTTGAACCCCATTGCAGGACTTGTATGGTACCGCCGTTGCGCTGGGTGGCCTCGAACCACCGGACGTTAAACGGGACGATTCTCGCCGCTTCTCCAGCCTCGACACAATGGCATCCTTCCAACCCACTCCAAGTAACTCACTCCACATGCAACACTGCACCTTGTTACCCCTGGCCATGAGTGGGAGATGCGTGATCTGGTTTATTGCCTTCGAACGCGGAAGAACGGCCGAAAACGTGGATTTCCTTGGCCAACTTGTTGTTTCCCATGCCCAAAGCTGAAAACATGATGCATTCCAAGAACCACTTCATTTCAACAACATTTGCACGTTTGGGATCTCAATAAGCCGCTTCCATTCTCAAGTTGCATACCAATCTTACGTCGTAGCCGTTTTCGGGCACTTTCGGTCGAGAATATAGTTTCCTTCCACCTAGGATGCCTGGAAAACTATAGAGGTGAGAATGTAAGTCACACTTGGCCATGTCGGCCCACACAAAATGCTTGAACCCCATTGCAGGACTTGTATGGTGCCGCCGTTGCGCTGGGTGGCCTCGAACCACCGGACGTTAAACGGGACGATTCTCGCCTCTTCTCCAGCCTCGACACAATGGCATCCTTCCAACCCACTCCAAGTAAGTCACTCCACATGCAACACTGCACCTTGTTACCCCTGGCCATGAGTGGGAGATGCGTGATCTGGTTTATTGCCTTCGAACGCGGAAGGAACGGCCGAAAACGTGGATTTCCTTGGCCAACTTGTTGTTTCCCATGCCCAAAGTTGAAAACATGATGCATTCCAAGAACCTCACTTCATTTCAACAACATTGACATTTGGGATCTCAAAAAGTCGCTTCCATTCTCAAGTTGCCTACCAATTTTACGTCGTAGCCGTTTTCGGGCACTTTCGGTCGAGAATATAGTTTCCTTCCACCTAGGATGCCTGGAAAACTGTAGAGGTGAGAATGTAAGTCACACTTGGCCATGTGGGCCCACACAAAATGCTTGAACCCCATTGCAGGACTTGTATGGTGCCGCCGTTGCGCTGGGTGGCCTCGAACCACCGGACGTTAAACGAGACGATTCTCGCCGCTTCTCCAGCCTCGACACAATGGCATCCTTCCAACCCACTCCAAGTAACTCACTCCACATGCAACACTGCACCTTGTTACCCCTGGCCATGAGTGGGAGATGCGTGATCTGGTTTATTGCCTTCGAACGCGGAAGGAACGGCCGAAAACGTGGATTTCCTTGGCCAACTTGTTGTTTCCCATGCCCAAAGCTGAAAACATGATGCATTCCAAGAACCTCACTTCATTTCAACAACATTGCACGTTTGGGATCTCAAAAAGCCGCTTCCATTCTCAAGTTGCCTACCAATCTTATGTCGTAGCCGTTTTGGGGCACTTTCGGTCGAGAATATAGTTTCCTTCCACCTAGGATGCCTGGAAAACTGTAGAGGTGAGAATGTAAGTCACACTTGGCCATGTGGGCCCACACAAAATTCTTGAACCCCATTGCAGGACTTGTATGGTACCGCCGTTGCGCTGGGTGGCCTCGAACCACCGGACGTTAAACGGGACGATTCTCGCCGCTTCTCCAGCGACACAATGGCATCCTTCCAACCCACTCCAAGTAACTCACTCCACATGCAACACTGCACCTTGTTACCCCTGGCCATGAGTGGGAGATGCGTGATCTGGTTTATTGCCTTCGAACGCGGAAAGAACGGCCGAAAACGTGGATTTCCTTGGCCAACTTGTTGTTTCCCATGCCCAAAGCTGAAAACATGATGCATTCCAAGAACCTCACTTCATTTCAACAACATTGCACGTTTGGGATCTCAATAAGCCGCTTCCATTCCAAGTTGCATACCAATCTTACGTCGTAGCCGTTTCGGGCACTTTCGGTCGAGAATATAGTTTCCTTCCACCTAGGATGCCTGGAAAACTGTAGAGGTGAGAATGTAAGTCACACTTGGCCATGTCGGCCCACACAAAATGCTTGAACCCCATTGCAGGACTTGTATGGTGCCGCCGTTGCGCTGGGTGGCCTCGAACCACCGGACGTTAAACGGGACGATTCTCGCCGCTTCTCCAGCCTCGACACAATGGCATCCTTCCAACCCACTCCAAGTAAGTCACTCCACATGCAACACTGCACCTTGTTACCCCTGGCCATGAGTGGGAGATGCGTGATCTGGTTTATTGCCTTCGAACGCGAAAGGAACGGCCGAAAACGTGGATTTCCTTGGCCAACTTGTTGTTTCCCATGCCCAAAGTTGAAAACATGATGCATTCCAAGAACCTCACTTCATTTCAACAACATTGACATTTGGGATCTCAAAAAGCCGCTTCCATTCTCAAGTTGCCTACCAATCTTACGTCGTAGCCGTTTTCGGGCACTTTCGGTCGAGAATATAGTTTCCTTCCACCTAGGATGCCTGGAAAACTGTAGAGGTGAGAATGTAAGTCACACTTGGCCATGTGGGCCCACACAAAATGCTTGAACCCCATTGCAGGACTTGTATGGTGCCGCCGTTGCGCTGGGTGGCCTCGAACCACCGGACGTTAAACGGGACGATTCTCGCCGCTTCTCCAGCCTCGACACAATGGCATCCTTCCAACCCACTCCAAGTAACTCTCCACATGCAACACTGCACCTTGTTACCCCTGGCCATGAGTGGGAGATGCGTGATCTGGTTTATTGCCTTCGAACGCGGAAGGAACGGCCGAAAACGTGGATTTCCTTGGCCAACTTGTTGTTTCCCATGCCCAAAGCTAAAAACATGATGCATTCCAAGAACCTCACTTCATTTCAACAACATTGCACGTTTGGGATCTCAATAAGCCGCTTCCATTCTCAAGTTGCATACCAATCTTACGTCGTAGCCGTTTTCGGGCACTTTCGGTCGAGAATATAGTTTCCTTCCACCTAGGATGCCTGGAAAACTGTAGAGGTGAGAATGTAAGTCACACTTGGCCATGTCGGCCCACACAAAATGCTTGAACCCCATTGCAGGACTTGTATGGTGCCGCCGTTGCGCTGGGTGGCCTCGAACCACCGGACGTTAAACGGGACGATTCTCGCCGCTTCTCCAGCCTCGACACAATGGCATCCTTCCAACCCACTCCAAGTAAGTCACTCCACATGCAACACTGCACCTTGTTACCCCTGGCCATGAGTGGGAGATGCGTGATCTGGTTTATTGCCTTCGAACGCGGAAGGAACGACCGAAAACGTGGATTTCCTTGGCCAACTTGTTGTTTCCCATGCCCAAAGCTGAAAACATGATGCATTCCAAGAACCTCACTTCATTTCAACAACATTGCACGTTTGGGATCTCAAAAATCCGCTTCCATTCTCAAGTTGCCTAGGAATCTTATGTCGTAGCCGTTTTGGGGCACTTTCGGTCGAGAATATAGTTTCCTTCCACCTAGGATGCCTGGAAAACTGTAGAGGTGAGAATGTAAGTCACACTTGGCCATGTGGGCCCACACAAAATGCTTGAACCCCATTGCAGGACTTGTATGGTACCGCCGTTGCGCTGGGTGGCCTCGAACCACCGGACGTTAAACGGGACGATTCTCGCCGCTCCTCCAGCCTCGACACAATGGCATCCTTCCAACCCACTCCAAGTAACTCACTCCACATGCAACACTGCACCTTGTTACCCCTGGCCATGAGTGGGAGATGCGTGATCTGGTTTATTGCCTTCGAACGCGGAAAGAACGGCCGAAAACGTGGATTTCCTTGGCCAACTTTTTGTTTCCCATGCCCAAAGCTGAAAACATGATACATTCCAAGAACCTCACTTCATTTCAACAACATTGCACGTTTGGGATCTCAAAAAGCCGCTTCCATTCTCAAGTTGCCTACCAATCTTATGTCGTAGCCGTTTTCGGGCACTTTCGGTCGAGAATATAGTTTCCTTCCACCTAGGATGCCTGGAAAACTGTAGAGGTGAGAATGTAAGTCACACTTGGCCATGTGGGCCCACACAAAATGCTTGAACCCCATTGCAGGACTTGTATGGTGCCGCCGTTGCGCTGGGTGGCCTCGAACCACCGGACGTTAAACGGGACGATTCTCGCCGCTTCTCCAGCCTCGACACAATGGCATCCTTCCAACCCACTCCAAGTAACTCACTCCACATGCAACACTGCACCTTGTTACCCCTGGCCATGAGTGGGAGATGCGTGATCTGGTTTATTGCCTTCGAACGCGGAAGGAACGGCCGAAAACGTGGATTTCCTTGGCCAACTTGTTGTTTCCCATGCCCAAAGTTGAAAACATGATGCATTCCAGGAACCTCACTTCATTTCAACAACATTGACGTTTGGGATCTCAAAAAGCCGCTTCCATTCTCAAGTTGCCTACCAATCTTACGTCGTAGCCGTTTTCGGGCACTTTCGGTCGAGAATATAGTTTCCTTCCACCTAGGATGCCTGGAAAACTGTAGAGGTGAGAATGTAAGTCACACTTGGCCATGTGGGCCCACACAAAATGCTTGAACCCCATTGCAGGACTTGTATGGTGCCGCCGTTGCGCTGGGTGGCCTCGAACCACCGGACGTTAAACGGGACGATTCTCGCCGCTTCTCCAGCCTCGACACAATGGCATCCTTCCAACCCACTCCAAGTAACTCACTCCACATGCAACACTGCACCTTGTTACCCCTGGCCATGAGTGGGAGATGCGTGATCTTGTTTATTTCCTTTGAACACGGAAGGAACAGCCGAAAACGTGCATTTCCTTGGCCAACTTGTTGTTTCCCATGCCCAAAGCTGAAAACATGATGCATTCCAAGAACCTCACTTCATTTCAACAACATTGCACGTTTGGGATCTCAAAAAGCCGCTTCCATTCTCAAGTTGCCTACCAATCTTACGTCGTAGCCGTTTTCGGGCACTTTCGGTCGAGAATATAGTTTCCTTCCACCTAGGATGCCTGGAAAACTGTAGAGGTGAGAATGTAAGTCACACTTGGCCATGTGGGCCCACAGAAAATGCTTTAACCCCATTGCAGGACTTGTATGGTGCCGCCGTTGCGCTGGGTGGCCTCAAACCACCGGACGTTAAACGAGACGATTCTCGCCGCTTCTCCAGCCTCGACACAATGGCATCCTTCCAACCCACTCCAAGTAACTCACTCCACATGCAACACTGCACCTTGTTACCCCTGGCCATGAGTGGGAGATGCGTGATCTGGTTTATTGCCTTCGAACGCGGAAGGAACGGCCGAAAACGTGGATTTCCTTGGCCAACTTGTTGTTTCCCATGCCCAAAGCTGAAAACATGATGCATTCCAAGAACCTCACTTCATTTCAACAACATTGCACGTTTGGGATCTCAAAAATCCGCTTCCATTCTCAAGTTGCCTACCAATCTTATGTCGTAGCCGTTTTCGGGCACTTTCGGTCGAGAATATAGTTTCCTTCCACCTAGGATGCGTGGAAAACTGTAGAGGTGAGAATGTAAGTCACACTTGGCCATGTGGGCCCACACAAAATGCTTGAACCCCATTGCAGGACTTGTATGGTACCGCCGTTGCGCTGGGTGGCCTCGAACCACCGGACGTTAAACGGGACGATTCTCGCCGCTTCTCCAGCCTCGACACAATGGCATCCTTCCAACCCACTCCAAGTAACTCACTCCACATGCAACACTGCACCTTGTTACCCCTGGCCATGAGTGGGAGATGCGTGATCTGGTTTATTGCCTTCGAACGCGGAAGGAACGGCCGAAAACGTGGATTTCCTTGGCTAACTTGTTGTTTCCCATGCCCAAAGTTGAAAACATGATGCATTCCAAGAACCTCACTTCATTTCAACAACATTGCACGTTTGGGATCTCAAAAAGCCGCTTCCATTCTCAAGTTGCCTACCAATCTTACGTCGTAGCCGTTTTCGAGCACTTTCGGTCGAGAATATAGTTTCCTTCCACCTAGGATGCCTGGAAAACTGTAGAGGTGAGAATGTAAGTCACACTTGGCCATGTCGGCCCACACAAAATGCTTGAACCCCATTGCAGGACTTGTATGGTGCCGCCGTTGCGTTGGGTGGCCTCGAACCAGTGGACGTTAAATGGGACGATTCTCGCCGCTTCCATGCCAGCCTCGACACAATGGCATCCTTCCAACCCACTCCAAGTAAATCACTCCACATTTAACACTTCACCTTGTTACCCCTGGCCATGAGTGGGATATGCGTGATCTGGTTTATTGCCTTCGAACGCGGAAGAAACGGCCGAAAACGTGGATTTCCTTGGCCAACTTGTTGTTTCCCATGCCCAAAGTTGAAAACATGATGCATTCCAAGAACCTCACTTCATTTCAACAACATTGCACGTTTGGGATCTCAAAAAGACGCTTCCATTCTCAATTTGCCTACCAATCTTATGTCGTAGCCGTTTTCGGGCACTTTCGGTCGAGAATATAGTTCAATTTCAGCCATTTATCTGCAAAAAATATGGAAAAACAACTATACAAAAAGAAACCCTAGATTCGCACGTGCACCTTGCGTCATAGGGAGAGCAAACGGGAAACTCCATAAATAGACGGTTTGACGCATATCCACTTCCTTCCTTCCTACGTCTCTGCAACAACTTTTCCCCAAAAAACGCATCCTCCCCTCCACTTCCACAGCAAAACCCTCGACGGTTCCCCTGCCCTTCGCATAAGCCATGAAGAGATCATTGGAATGCTTCGACGCCGAGAACGTTCAGGAGGTGGCGTTTGTCGTCGGCGAGCCGTCTTCTGCTGTCGTCCCAGTCGCGGCCAGCTCTGGCACTGGGGCTGCTGCTTCCGGCGAGGCCACGCCGGTGGACGCGGCGGTCCATGATGTCTCTTCGGAGATAGATTGGAAGAAGACGATGAGCGGGGACGGAGAAGATGGCTCATCCCACGCCGTCGTACCATCTGACCTCGAGGCGGCGTACAAGGAGATTGACGACAGCTACGACGAAGCAGCTGAATACGCCATGTGGGGGGACGTCTCCGCCGCTCCGACCGCTGCACCGGCTGCCGCGCCGACGGAGTTACATCCCTCTTACAAAACTAGATCTAGTTTTAGTGAACTTGCTATGGTTAGTCTGTGATATCCAGGGTTCCTTCAATTGCCCTCGAGTTCTCGTGATTTGGGTATGAACTGAACTGAAGCATTCCTTCAATTGCACATGAATCTACTGTTCTTTCTATCTTAAACTGCCGACGAGTTTTAGTACCAAATTTTTTATTTCGAAGATATAGCGGCCTTGAATAGATAGAAATTGGGTTTTTGATAATGCCCTTGTATTCACAGACAGTGGGAGTAGATCGATATTTCTTTCTAAATCTATTCTTTTATTCCTCAAGTGTTCTTTACATTTTTTTCAAATGCCATTTTATAGCTCTAGATGTAATAATTCTAACTGCAACTTAATATGTCATGTTGTAATTATTGTATCCCAATTTATGGTGTTACAATCTTTTTTGGGTTGCAATGATCTTCACATTATTTCAACTGCAATTTCATATCTCATTTTGTACATGCCTTCAATTGCATATCAATTCATAGACACCTTCAATTGCATATCAATGTACATATCATGTATCTTTGATGGAACACAGCCCAACTATTGCGCAATTCTCCCAAAAAAAATTGTACTAATGATAATCTGTACTGATCAAACTAGGTGTTTCAGAATTTAGTGATGTAGGTAATTCATGGAGTACTAGCCGATAGAGATACTCAAAAGAATATGTAACATGCATTTTTTTCAGAATTCTTTTATTCCTACAAACAACATATACTACGTACCTTCGTTATTTTATACAAGGCCACTAACTTAATTCCTAAATACCAAGAAAAGAAAGCCAACTTTTAAATAGCAGAAAAAATTATGTGAATAAACTCTTGTGTTCTGTGCTAATTAAATATTTTGTATGTGTAGCATATTACTCTATGGTTGCATGGCACATTCACATCAATGAGCACCATTCTATGTGGTAGAATCGAAATCAATTTCTCTTTGGAAGAGATAGCGGCCTTGTATACATAGAAATTGTATTTTTGATAGTGGCCTTGTATTCAAAGAAAGAGAGAGTAGATCGATTTTGCTTTCTAACATTGATGTGTACTTGCAGCCTTTGATTGATGAAATGTTAGTTCTATGGGAGGATGGTATTGAAGCATATGATGATGCAACTAAAGAAAATTTCACGTTGTATGCATGCGTGTTGTGGACCATCAATGACTACCCGGCTTACGCAATGCTGAGTGATTGGAGCACAAAAGGCAAGCTAGCATGCCCTTACTGCCACAAGCATACAGAATTTTTATGGCTCCAGTATGGTAGAAAGCATTGCTACATGGGACACCGACGTTTTCTACGGAAACAACACAAATGGCGTCGAAACAAGGTTATGTTCAACAACAAGCCAGAACATAGAGACGCCCCGGTGCCACTTACAGGCATTGAAGTTCTAAATGAGCTTGATAGCATTCAGCATGAACCATTTGGGCGGTCAAAGAAGAGAAAGCGACCGGAAACTAATCCTTGGCACAATTGGCGGAAGAAAAGTGTGTTCTTCCAGCTCCCGTATTGGCAGCACTTGCTCGTGAGGCACAATGTGGATGTTATGCACATCGAGAAGAACATTTGTGACAGCATTCTGGGTACTTTGCTTGAGATGGATGGGAAAACAAAGGATGGTACGAAGGCTCGCCTTGATTTGGAGTTCTTGAAAATTAGGGAGGATCAGCACGCAAAGCCCGCCGGTAAGGATAAGTACAAAATGAAGAAAGGCGTGTATGCTTTAAAGAAGGAAGAGAAGATAATGCTCCTCAGGTTTCTGCAGAGCATACGGATGCCTGATGGCTATGCTTCACACATTAAGCGACGTGTGGTCCTCGAGCAGTGCAAGTTTAGTGGACTCAAAACTCATGACTGCCATGTTATATTACAGAAACTTCTTCCTATTGCGTTGCGCAAGCTTCTGCCAGAGAATGTCCTTACCCTATTGCTTCAGCTCAGTAAATTCTTTTCCGATTTATGCTCCAAGGAGTTAAGGGATGACGATTTGTTGAATTTGGACAAACAAATTGCAGAAATTCTATGTCAGCTAGAGATGATCTATCCACCAGCTTTCTTTGATATTATGATGCATCTCCCAATTCATCTAGCTCGAGAAGCATGGTTCGCAGGGCCTGTACAGTATAGATGGATGTATCCGGTTGAGAGATACCTGCGTACGTTGAAGGGATATGTACGTAACAAGGCTCATCCAGAAGGTTCAATTGCAGAGGGGTATATACTTGAAGAGTGCATGGCGTTCTGCAGTCGATTCGTTAAAGGCTCGCCTACAAAAATAAGTCAGTCCGAACGCCATGCAGATGGAGCTACAGATGAAGCACCAACATGGATTAGCATAATGAGTGCAGTTGATTACTCCAAGAAAGGTTTTGCCCGTGAATCACTGTCTTTGGAAGCTCTTAATCAAATGAGGCACTACATAATAACAAACTGCGAGGAAACCGAGCCATGGATTCAGTAAGGATACTTATGTATTTGTTCCATATCATGATATGCATTAATACTTTGGTTATGAAGTAACCATATATCATTTCTTTTTGAAGGGAACATATTGACGAGCTCAAAAAGAACAATTGTCCTAATCCTAAAAAGAAACACAAGGAAGATCTTGTTGGCTGGTTCGAAAGACGGGTAAGTTACTTTAGCATTTTCATAAATGTTTCTCGTAATAAAAAAAAATGGTGTATAGTACACTCACACATATTCTATTCCATGAAACAGATCACACAACTCCATAAAGATGGGAAGGTCAACAGTCTGTTGTATACACTAGCTAAAGGGCCTGATCAAATTGCTCGTGTGTTCAACCGTACAGTACTGAATGGATATTACTTTCGTAATACCGAAAGAGAGCTTGCCTTGAGTACCCAAAATAGTGGCGTCGTAGTCAATGCGCAAGAAAGCACCGGCAGTACTGATTATTATGGGGTGATAAAGAAAATCATATTTCTTGACTTTCCTCCTGATAAGGAGGTTGTTCTATTGCAGTGCGACTGGTTCGACGTGTCTCCTGCCAATAGAAATCATAGTAACACTAGTAGAGAAGTGCCTTTCTATGGAACAGATTCTGTGGCGCACCACTATCTGGTGCGCCACAGAAATGTAATTCTGTGGCGCACGGGTGGGCATGCGCCACAGAAAACAGGAATTCTGTGGCGCACCGGATAGGGGTGCGCCACAGAAAACAGGAATTCTGTGGCGCACCGGGTAGGGGTGCGCCACAGAAATAAGTTGGGGGCCCACACTATGATTGCCACACTCCTATTCTGTGGCGCATGGTGGTTAGTGCGCCACAGAAATATGACAATTCTGTGGCGTACCACTGCCACGTGCGCCACAGAATTCCCATCCGAAAAAATTCTGTCCACACGCACCAACTCCACCCCCCCCCCCCGGGAACGCCTTTTCTAGTTTTTGACGGAAGAGTTGGCAGTCTAAAAAGCATCAAAAAATAAATCCCTTATAGATGCACGGAGAGTTTAATGTCTACTTTTTTGTCAAATTTTGAAATATGTATTTCGACTTTCTGAGCAAAAGTTTTATAAAAAAAGTAAAATGGGCATAACTTTTGCATACGATGTCAAAAAAAAAATGATCAAGATATTAAAAAAAACTAGAGAGAAAAAGGAACCCAACCTCACTGGCCTTCGGCCTGTGAGATTTTTTTAGAATCGCCAAATTCCAAAAGGAACAAAAGTTATGGCCGTTTTAAGATTTTGACTAGAAAATAAAAAAAAATAAAAAAAATTCTGTGGCGCACCAAGGGGGGGTGCGCCACAGAATTGGGAGGCAGGATTCGAAATTCCTGCCTCTCCTCCCCTCCTCTTCTTCCTCTTCTACCCTCCTCCCCTCCTCTTCTTCCCTTCTCCCCTCCACTTCTTCTCCACTTCTTCTCCACCTCTCCTCTCCTCCACCTCTCCTCCACCACCACCACCACCACCACCACCACCTCTCCTCCTCTTTCACCACCACCACCACCACCCCTCCTCCTCCACCACCACTCTCCTCCTCCACCACCACCACCTCCGGCGAGCTCCTCCTCCTCCACCACCACCTCTCCTCCTCCTCTTTCTCCTCCTCCTCCACCACCACCTCTCCTCCTCCTCCTCCTCCTCCACCACCACCACCACCACCTCAGGCGAGCTTCTCCTTCTCCTCCCCACCAACTCCGGTGACCCCCATCCTCCACCCACCAACTCCGGCGAGCATCCGACGAAATCCGGCGAAATTTCGAAATTTCGAAAATTTCCCGTGGCCAGATCTGGCCGCCTTTTTTTTGAAATTCAAAAAATAATTCTGTGGCGCACCCCCCCTTGGTGCGCAACAGAATTGCAAATTTCTGTGGCGCACGGCTGAGGTGCGCCACAGAATTGACATTTCTGTGGCGCACGGCCACGGTGCGCCACAGAAATAATTTTTGTGGCGTAGATTCTGTGGCGCACCCCTACGGCCGCTAGGTGCGCCACATAATCCCATTTTGGTGCGCCACAGAAAGGCCTTTTCCTACTAGTGTAAGGGGTATAGGAGGGAAAAATATGGAATTATTGACCTTGACACTAGTGTACACCGATTCACGGAAGACCCTTACATTCTAGGCATCCAAGCTGCACAGGTTTTCTATGTGAGAGATGTGAAGAGCCCTAATTGGGCAAGTGCTATAAAAATGAATCCACGCAATTTGTTTGCTCCTTCGGTTTTAAATGGTGCAGACCTTGATGATCTTGCAGAAGGAGATGAACATGGTGATGCAGATGTACAGGATGTCGTTGATGCAGGAATTACAGTTCCAGAATTTACTGTACCTGACGAGATGACTAGTTGGTGCAGAAATGATGATGAAGGAACCAGCGTTGATGTTTCAGTCATAAATAATTTAAGACCTGCTGAGTTTGACGAAGACCAAGTCGAATATGATGCTGATACTGATGATGATGAGGCTTACATAAATGATGGTCATGTTGCTCCTTTGGTACAAGATAATTGGATGATGACCATGGATTCTTTGTGTAGGCTGTCTCTGCACTATTTGGCTTAATTGTTATGCCATGAACATGCATGGATGAAAGATCGTGTAATAACATAATTTTTGTTTAAATATTCCAAAGTTTCAGTGTTTACAAGTTTTGAATTTCCATGATAAATGTACTAGTGAAATTGCGTCTTATATGAGTTCTTGATTGATTATTAAGTACTGTCACTAGTTGCAACATTAGTAAAATGCTAAGTGCTGCAGAAATTCAGTTGCAAACAATATTAAAAAAATAATGTGCTGACCAAACTGAGATACTAGACCAAAAATGAATCATAGTCCTAAGAAAATTGCAACAGTGATCAAGGGCACGACCCATGAGGCCCGTTAAGCTAGTCTATGAATGGTCGTTGCAAAATAACTTGTTCATTTTCGCAACAGTACGGTGATTGTTGCTTTACGTTTAACCTATTACCATACGACTCAAATTGTCGCAGTAAACAATAGGTATTGCCGCAGGATAAATTTGAGGCGAAAAACATATGGTATTGCCACATGAAAAAATTGGTTGCAATAGTTAGCTATTTTTTTGCAACAATATTTGTAACTACCGCAACACAAATACAGATGTTGCAATATATGACTGAATATCACCACGAATGCTTATTTCATTGGAATACCATGTCTCTAAGGCAACAAAAGGAGTGCCTCGCGCAACGAAAATACTCTGTCGCAAAAACGCGCTTGTATTCCAACATCAGTACAAATCATGGCAATAGGAGGCCTCTACCGCAACAAAACGATAATTTATCGCGACCAAAAAGAGTCGTGGAAATATGAGTGCCCTATCACCACAACCTGCGAGTTCGTCGTAATTTGTGATTATATCGCGACGAAAAAAACCCGTAGCTACAGATTTCGTTGCAAGAGACTAGTTTTCTTGTAGTGTCCACTCTAGCACCATCAGATTTGCATCAGGAGGTGCGCCCTATGAGTTGAAAGTAGAGTTGCGGTTCTGATTTTTCAGTTATAATTGAGGTCCCAACTGAACTTTTTTGAATTTTTTTTTAGGTAAGAAGGTAGAGGGTTCTCTACCTTATTTATAGATAAGGTACAGCCCAAGGACTGAACGAAGAACTTTACAAGGAAATGGTGAGCAAGAGCTAACCGAGAAAGCCAAGGCAAAAAAAGAGAAAAGGAAAGGAAAGAAAGAAGAAAAGAAAAAAGAGCAAAGAAAAGAGAGAAAGAAGAAAGGGAAAAACAAAGAGGTAGTGAACTGGTTTAATATGCTGTGAACCTATCTGCCCAGCCCTTGATGTCCTATTTGTTTTTGTTTGCTCTTGTCGCCCATAAGATGAGTTCCTGGTGAATACAATGCAGTAGAGTTCGGTTGGTGATCAAGTGTTGATTGAAGACCCTGTCGTTTCTAGCCCACCATAGCACAGGCATGCGGCGAAGCAAACGTGCCAGGTGTTTGATTTTAGAGTGCGGTGCCCAGCTTTGACAAAGCAGGGGATGGATGTGGAGGTTAGAGCGAAGCGGCTCAGGCCCAGATGTTCCCACATGTAGCAAGCGTTTTTGCAATATAGTACTATGTGCTCGATGGACTCGACTGCTGGGCACATATTGCATCCACATTCTGACACCCAACATTTTCTGACCAAATTGTCTTTTGTGTTCAGTTTTCCCCTGTATGCTAACCATAGCGCGATCTTCTGTCGTTTGGGAACCGGTTGCAGCCATGTGATACGTGCATTTTATATCATCATTTATACCCTCCATATAGGCATTATTGGGATGTTTTATCAATGTTATGTCATTGTTTTGCATCTTTTAGATGATTTTATGGAACTTTCCTACAAAGTCCCTATTTTTGGTATTTAATTTCTGGGTGTCAGAAAACACCTGTTTTCATGATTTTGATGTTTAAGGAGCTACAAGTATCCAAATTGCGAAAGAAAAGAAACCCTGTCAGGTTTTCTTCGGGAGGAAGGCCGTGGGCACAAGACACAAAGGAGGAGGGCCAGGAGGCCCAAAAGGGGGTAGCCCACGCGGCCAGATTCCCTGGCCGCGTGTGGGGCCCCCAAATGGGCCCACAACACCTCCTCCCCGAGGTCTTTTTGCTGACGACTCCGTCTTCCCCGAAAATGAACACCCTAATTTTCCCGAGACGAGACGGAGCCGCCAGGGCGGCGAAACTCTCCGCGGGGGAGACAGATCCTGCTGCTCCGGAGCTCCGGAGAAGGGGGAAATCATCCCCATCTTCATCCGCATCTCCTCCTTGGCGTGGGAGGAGGCATCTCCATCACCATCCTCACCAGCACCTGCATCTCCACCATCACCCTCACCGTGATCCACTCCGTTTCCCTCATAGTTTGATCATTGCTACACCCTAGATACGTGTTATTGTACTCCGTTGCATGTTTTGGATTGAGTACTTGTCATTATTTGGTGGTGGATCCATTGTTTCAGATTGTGTTGTACCACATATATCACCATACATGATCATGTTTGCACGTTGTGAGTAGTTCCCGCATGTTCCTCAGGGCATAGGATGAATTGGCAATGATTTGTTACATAAGATGAGTTGTTATTTGGTCTAGTATTTATCTTTTATGTGATTCTATGATGGTGTTGTACGAACGTCGACTGTACAACACTTCACCTACATGGGCTCATAGGAGAACACCGTAGTGTAGTGACGTGATGATGTCTTTAGGTGACAGGAACTTGAGACAGAGTCGTTGAATTGCATTATGAGGGTACTTGTATCGGGGACCTTAGAGCATAAGGCTATGGTGGGACATCATGTCTTAATAATTCTCGTGCTGTCATTTAATTGGCCACGTGATCCATCATAAGGGGTGATAGTTTATTTATTTAGCTATTCCTATTTGTGGCTCCGTCCGAAGAAGATTAAAACTAGACAAAATATACAAACATGTTATGCAATGAATCACTATGCCAGCTAAATCCGTGTAGCCCTCGGGAACGTTTTCCACATATAAGACACAAACACACACTTGAGCTTGTCCTCTTGAGCATTAGAGGATTGGGCTTTGTCTCTCATTGAGACCTACTACTTGCTGCAATTTACTTTCCGCATTTTACTTTACTTGCACTACACAATTAAAACACAAAACACATGTTGCTTTTATTATTCCTTTGCCATTCTACTTACCAGTTCCTTCTGCTCCTCGTGGGTTCGACAACCTTTCTAATTCGAAAAGTACTACAATTGATCTCCTGCACTTGGGAGCCATCAAGACACTTTTCTGGCGCCGTTGCCGGGGAGCGTAGCGTTATTGGTAAGAAGTTTTGTAAGGAAACTTGAAAGCTGAATTTTACTTGTTGTTGCATCCTGTTATTATGGCTTTTATGAGAGATGCTTCGCTGAAACTTGCTTTATATGAGAGTGCTTATGCTATTAAACCTAAAGTTGTTGAAAAAGCACCTCATGATGATGGTTATATTATTCCCCTTGAATTTGTTAAAGCTGTTAGGAATGAGTATTTTGCAGGGGATGGAACAAAGGCTGCAAGTGATCACATACGGGCTATTGAGGATATGTGGGCTAATTAGGCTCAAGGCTATTTCTGAGGAGGAGGTAAAAATGCAAGTTATTGTACCAGTCCTTAACTGGTGATGCTCGAAAATGGTATATGTCCCTGGATGAAGAAATTACACATAATTGGGATACTTTTATGAAGGTTTTCTTTCTTAAATATTTTACTCCTAAAGAGGCTTATGAGAACCGTTGCTTTATATTTAATTTTTGGCCACACCTTGGAGAGAGTATTACTCATGCTTGGGGGAGGCTTAAGGACCTCCTTCGTAAGAATCCTTGTCATGATCTCACAAATAAACTTATATTGATAAACTTTTATGTGAGACTACCTGATAGGCTAAAGCAATATTTGGATGGTTCATCTGGTGGAAGCTTTACAAATAATACTGTAGAAGAAGCTTGGAATTTATTGGAAATTATTTCGAAGAACTCTGAATATTGGGACCTAGACAAAGGTAATGAAGCTTATTTTGATTATGGATATTCATGTGTAGAAAGTTTCTTTAGTTCTATTTTGTTCAAGAATGTTATTAAAGATTTTGGTCTTGATCCATATGTTGCAATTGAAATAGCTAAGAAATTTGCTGAGAACATTCGAATTCCTAAAAGTGGCTTTGATTATTATGTTGAACCTGTTAAATCTTCTATTGTTGTCCCTAAATTTATTAAAGAAACACCAGTGTCATCTGTAGTAATAGAAGAATATATTGAACCACCTCCCTATCCTGAAAAAGTTAAAGAGAATTTGCTTATTGCTGTTGCTGACAAAAATAGAAAGAGATGTTCTCAACCTAAAGAACAGGTGGAAGTCAAGAACCAAGTCTCTATTATTAAGCAATTAAATGAAGAAGATCCTGTTGATGTTTATTTATGTGAAGATGCCACCAAAGTTATTAAAGGGAATTCATCCAAAGTTAGTAAGCCAATTATATCATGCTCTATTGGGACTTCTTGTTATCATGGTTTATGTGATATTGGAGCAAGGATTAGTGTCATTCCATATTCTCTCTATCAAGAAATTAAGCCTGATATTGATCCTATCACCATGGAAGAAACAGGTATGACCATTCAGCTTGCTAATAAAGATTATATTAGTCCCTTTGGAATTGTTAGAGATGTTGAAGTATTGGTAGGGAAAATAAAATATCCTACTGATTTTATTGTGCTTGGTTGTCCACAAGATTCTTTCTGTCCTATTATATTTGGTAGACCTTTCTTACATACTGTTGGTGCTGAAATTTATTTGCCTAGAGAAAGGGTGTTTATTGAATGTGTTGGAGAGAAACTTGAATTTAATTTTTCTAAATTTGCTGATAAACCTGCTAAGAAAGAACCAAAATCTAAAGATATAATTGAAACTCTTGCTCATATAGCTGTAGCTTCATCAGATGTGGTGGAACGTTATATGCTTAATCAGGAAGAGCCATTTAATGATGCAGAAAAAGAAGCTTTAAAACAAATATTATTGCAGCAACCTCCACAATTACAATTGCATATCCCACCTGATAATCTAGGAGTACTCCCACCTCCTAAAGGAGATCCTAGTTTTGAATTAAAGACTTTGCCTGAAAATCAGAAATATGCATACTTGGATAAGAAAAATATATATCCTGTTATTATTAGTGCTAACCTTTCAGCTGAGGAAGAAGAGAAATTACTTGATGTGCTTAAAGCTCACCGTAAGGCTATTGGTTATTCTCTTGATGATCTTAAGGGCATAAGTCCAGCTCTATGTATGCATAAAATTAATTTGGAAGAAGATGCTAAACCTGTTGTTGATTTCCAACGCCGTCTACATCCAAAAATGAAGGAAGTGGTAAGAAAGGAGGTAATTCGACTCATAGAGGCTGGTATTATTTATCCTATAGCTGATAGTAAATGGGTTAGTCTTGTTCATTGTGTTCCTAAGAAAGGTGGAATTACTGTGGTTCCTAATAAAGATGATGAACTCGTTGCTCAACGTACTGTTGTTGGTTATAGAATGTGCATTGATTAAAGAAAATTAAATAAAGAAACTCGTAAGGACCATTTCCCATTGCCCTTTATTGATCAAATGCTAGAGAGATTATCTAAACATTCTCACTTTTGTTATTTAGATGGGTATTCAGGCTTCTCTCAAATTCCAGTTCATAGTGATGATCAGGAAAAGACCACTTTTACTTGCCCATATGGTACATTTGCTTATAGGAGAATGCCTTTTGGTTTATGTAATGCGCCTGCTACTTTTCAGAGATGCATGAATGCTATATTTCCTGATTATATTGAAAAGATAGTGGAAGTCTTTATGGATGATTTTTCGGTGTATGGTACTTCTTTCGATAATTGCTTGTTCAACCTTAACAAAGTTTTGCAGAGTTGTGAAGACCAACACCTTGTTCTTAATTGGGAGAAGTGTCACTTTATGGTAACAGAGGGAATTGTTCTTTTGCATCGTATTTCTGGAAGAGGAATAGAAGTTGACCCAGCAAAAATTACAGCTATTGAGAAATTACCATATCCAAGAGACATCAAAGGTATAAGAAGTTTTCTCGGTCATGCGGGTTTTTATGGTAGGTTCATTAAAGTTTTCTCTAAAATAACAAAGCCTCTAACCAATCTTTTGCAAAAGGATGTTCCGTTTTCTTTTAATGATGATTGCATAGAATCCTTTAATGTTTTAAAGAAAGCCTTAATAACTGCACCTATTATTCAACCTCCTGATTGGAACTTGCCCTTTGAAATTATGTGTGATTCTAGTGATTATGCAGTTGGAGCTGTTTTAGGCCAAAGGGTTGATAAGAAATTGAATGTTATTTACTATGCTAGTAAAACACTAGATGGTGCTCAAAGAAATTATGCTACAACTGAAAAAGAATTTTTAGCGGTAATATTTGCATGTGATAAATTTAGATCTTACATAATTGATTCAAAAGTCATTGTGCACTCTGATCATTCTGCTATTAAATATTTGATGAATAAGAAAGATGCTAAGCCTAGCCTAATAAGATGGGTACTTTTGTTGCAAGAATTTGATTTACACATAGTAGATAGGAAAGGAGAAGAAAATCCCGTAGCTGATCATCTTTCTAGAATGGAAAATATACCTGATGATCCTATTCCTATTAATGATAGTTTTGCTAATGAACAACTTGACCTTGTTAGTGTTTCTAGTGCTAAAGTTGCATCTCCTTGGTTTGCTAATTATGCAAATTTTATTGTTGGGAAAGTTATGCCACCACAATTTACTTACCAGCAAAGAAAGAAATTCTTTTATGACCTTAGACATTATTTTTGGGATGATCCATTCTTGTATAAGAAAAGTGTTGATGGCATTATTAGACGTTGTGTACCTGAGCATGAACAGCAGGCTATTATAAGAGATTGTTATGACAGTCCCTATGGAGGACATCATGCAGGAGATCGTACTGCAGCAAAGGTATTACAATGTGGTTTTTATTGGCCTACTCTATTCAAGGATTGTGCTGAATATGTTAAAACTTGTCATAAATGTCAAAGAGTAGGAAACATTGGTAGAAGGAATGAAATGCTTATGAACTATACATTACCACTTGAACCATTTGATGTGTGGGGTTTTGACTTTATGGGACCATTTCCTACATCTAGTACAAAACATACTCACATTTTGGTTGCTGTTGATTATGTTACAAAATGGGTAGAAGCAATTCCTACTAAGAGTGCAGACCATGCCACAGCCATGCAAATGCTTAAAGAAATTATTTTCCCTAGATTTGGTGTTCCTAGATTTTTTATTACTCATGGTGGATCTCATTTTATGCATGGTGTTCTTAGAAAAACATTGGCAAAATATAATGTTAATCATAGAATTGCATCACCCTATCATCCTCAAACTAGTGGACAAGTTGAATTAAGTAATAGGGAAATTAAACTTATTTTAGAGAAAACAGTAAACAGAGCTAGATCTGATTGGCCACTTAAAATTAATGATGCATTGTGGGCTTATAGAACTGCTTATAAAAATCCTATGGGTATGTCTCCTTGTAAAATGGTTTATGGAAAAGCATGTCATTTACCCGTTGAATTAGAACATAAAGCTAGATGGGCTATTAAGAAATTAAATTTTGATTTAAAAACAGCTGGGGAGAAGAGATTGCTTGACCTAAATCTATTAGATGAATGGAGGAATGAAGCATATGAAAGTGAAAAATTGTTTAAAGAGAAAGTTAAAATTTGGCATGACAAGAAAATTAAAAGAAAGGAATTTAAAGTAGGTGATCAAGTCCTATTGTACAACTCTTTAAGTTTTCTGCAGGGAAATTAGCTTCAAAATGGTAGGGTCCATTGGTAGTACAGGAGGTATACCGTTCGGGGGCCATCTGTCTTCACGGTGATATGAAAGGTAAACCTCATGTGGTCAATGGACAACGCCTAAAACATTATATTGCAGGAAAGAGCTTCATAGGAACCATCGAGGAGATAAAGTTAATGACACCGGAGGAGGTAATTGTAAGGGATCCTGCAGTTTCAGAAACCCAAATTCAATAATTTACATATATTGTGTTTGGAAGTTTCTCGGAATTGCGTGAAAACTTACGTAACTCATTTTTTATGGAAATTAACGTGTGGGACAAGAAAATTGGAAGGAATTGGACCTCGAGGGGGAAAAGAGGACCCCACACGCGGCCAGATTCCTTGGCCGCGTGGAGGTACCCCTTTTCCACCTCGGCGTCCCGTTCCGTCTCGTTTTCGACTCCCACACTTCGTCTTACCCTAAAACCCGTCAATATATACCCCCCTTTGTCGATCTAATCCCGCACCGAGAGTTCTCGCACGATCTTTGTTTTGTCTATTCTATCTGTCAGGTTTTCCAAGCCATGACTTCGGGAGACTCCTACCAATGCACCTCCATTGACGATCATGGTGATGAGCTTGAGGGCAACAACCCCACATCCATCCATAGGAGGAATAGGAAGAGGAAGGACTACTCGGATGACGAGGACGTGGAGCTTCGCGAGATCATGGATGAAGAACCTAACGAGGAAGATGACGAGGCCATCTTCGACATACCACCTCTTGCAACAGCACCTCCATCACCAATCCATGTTGCTGGCGTACGGGCGAACATGTCTTTTGGAAACAAGAGACAGTCCACACGTATGAGCACCGGAGGGAAGGCTCCAAGGAACTCACTTGCTAGCAAAAACGCAGTTTCTCCTCTTATTGGCAGGGAAACTCCCACTGAGAAGAATTGCACTGGAGATTGGGATCACCTTATTCCCAAGAAGAAAGCACCAAGCCCGGAGTGGAAAACTCCCAAGGAGACGGTGGAGAAGGACCTCATGGAAAGGTTGGGAAAAGCTGCAGGAGCATTTGAGCAAGCCTATAACCTAATGATGCGCATCATTGGCGAGCTTGAAGACAACTATGAAGAGAAGAAGAAGAAAGAGTGGTGGGCTGAGTACGAGAAGAAGGGAGTGATGGAGGGATGATAACCCGGTATGCTAACGTCAAGGAGTAACTCGGCCCAAAGGACGCTGTGCAAGACCCGACTTAGGGAAAAGGAGCTTCTAGAAGGCCCAGGAGTGTAAGCCTTGTAACCCGTATTATGGGTTCCGATAAGGAAGTTTAGGGTTTTGTAAGTAGTGTCCGGGTAGGATTCCGAGTACGCCTTGGATAGCAAGCCAGGGGATCTGGGGGTTATATAAGCCGGCCCCTAGGGTTAGATCAACGAGTTTGCGAGAGGCACAAGTTTACGAGTTAGAGATTGTGAGATATCAAGCATCCATTGTAACACGAGTATCGAGATATTATATTCAGATCGTAGACTCGGCGACTTGATTGCCGGCTACCGGATCGCATATCACCATGGTTTCCCTTGAGCTAAACCCTCTCCCAAACACCAGAGTCGATTTGCCCCAAGACAAGTTACCCCTGGTAACGTCTGCCGTGATTATCCCACGAGAGTTGGCGCCCACTGTGGGCCCTACGTCCAAGGGTGTTTACATCACGGGAGAAGCTCGGGAGAACATGAAGAACCTCGTCGTCGGCGAGATCTACACCAACCCTGAGGGAGAGAAGATGGTGGACGATTTTGGCTGGGGGCCAGAGTCGGATCTGCTCGAATCCGGATCCGTCATCACGATCGGCCGGGTCAAGTCTTCGTCGGCATGGTACGTACGTTCGGTTCAATCCCTGACGATTTTGGATTTGATTCTGTGTCAGGAGAGGCCACCCACGTTCAGTCGGACGGAGAAGAATCGGTCGGGACGGTGGATCAGACAGAGGAACCCGCCACGAAGAGGGAACAGCCGGAGGAGCCGGCATGGACCCCGCGTGGCCGGGTCATAAGGGAGGATGATATCGAGTCTATCTTGCACCTGCTGGAGGACCGGTACGAGGAAGATAGCTACGATGAGGAGGAGTATGAGTCTTCGCCAAGCATTGCGCGCCAGGCCGTGGTCTACACGGCCCCTGCAACCAACCTCAATCAGGGGAACGTGACTACGGCCGTGGTCGGAGCGGCGCAAGCATTGGCCCAGAAGCAAAATCCGGCTGAAGGAAATCCGGTTCTGACCCGGGTTGACGGAGAATCAGCTTCAGTCACCAGCCGTGTGGCGGATAGCGAGATGCAGGCAAATATGTTTGGGTTCTTGGCTCACAGGACCCCGGGGGCAGGTCCTTCGAATCCGCAACACCCGGCCCTGTTCAGTAACAATATTGTGTTGGACCCAACAGTGTTAGCTACTGTGATAACCCCGGAAAACGCCGCGGCACGTGCCAGGGACTTGGAGGTAGCACGCCACGCACTAGAGCAACAAAGAAGAGATGTAGAAGCAGAGAAGCAAGGGGTAGCCACGCGCCAACATGAACTGGACGCGCTGGAGAACCGGCTCCGAGCTGAGACAAGCAGGGTGCATTAGAGATATCAGACGAGATTACCGGCGATGGGTGGAGTCATAAACCCTAACACGCTATTCATCACGCCCCAGGATCAGCCGATTCCGGCTGTGAATCAGGAAACTGTGCATCAACCGGCAACTGGAGCAGGACAGCCGGCAAACGTGCAGGCCGGGTTACCCACACTGCAAACTGGGCCCCCTGTCGGCAACACAGCGCCACCACCACCACCATCACGATTTCGTACACCACCATGTCACTTCAATAACCCCATGGATAATGTATATGCCGCAACGTTAGCATTGAATCAGATCCCCGTAAGAGAGTCACCCCATGCGGAGCAGACCCGACGGGCGATCGATTTGTTGCATACGGCAGTGGCTCAGCATGTTAATTACCCAGATAACAGGAGTGGAATGCATGGAACACCTTATATCAGCCAGCAACACGGCAATGCCGGCAATATGCAAACGAGTTCAGCACGCCGGAGGGCAGAGCAGCAGCAAATGCCGCCTCCTCCCCGCGTGCAAGCAGCGCCAGCAGTATCAGCAGCACAAGCTTTGTGGATAGTTCCAGAGCAGCCGCGGCCGGGTCTGCGGTGCATGGACCGGCAGTAGCCACGTCCGGCCGGCCCCCCCCCGTAGGATCACATGTTTCCCGGGTGAGACCAGTACCGACTAATCTCGCTGGGCCCAAGTGTCTGACGGATAACATAAGGGCTGAGCCTTACTCGGATAAATTCAAGGAACCAGGTAAAGTAGTGAACTATGAGCCGACTATGGATCCAGAAACATGGTTGAGCAGTTACGAGATGGCTATGTCGATCCGCAACGCGTCTGAAAACCTTCAAGCCAAGTTCATGTATTTAATGATGTCGGAAGGAGCAAAAATTGTGGTTCAACTTTTACCAAGGATCTATCAAGTGGGGGGAGTTGTATGTGTTTATCAAGCAACTTTCACGGAACGTGCAGGAAGTTGTTTACTATCGACGATCTAGAACGGTGTGTACAAAAGAAGGGAGAGTCGGCGCGTAGCTGGGTGCGCCGGGTTATGGAGATATTGCATTCATCTACAGATATTCAGCCGAAAGATGCGTTGCAGGCTATGGCCAAAACATGCAAGTATACACCTTTAGTGCAGAAATTAACTCGCATGAAATCCAGTCGGAATGCTTCACAAGTTACAATGGGAGAACTAATGGATGCATGCAACAAACATGCTGCAACGGACACCACGGAAGAGGACGTTGATGACAAGAAAGCAAAAGCAAATACAGGCAATAATGGAAGAACCGGCAATGGATCTACGCCGGGTAACCACGGAGGTAACAATGGGAACAACCAGAACATGCGCCCGTTCGAGGGAAATTCCGAGTTTGTCGCTAGCACAGAGGCCGGGTCTTAAGGGCCCAGGGCAGAAGGAAATTTCAACGCAGGAAATCATAATGGAGGAAATTATCAAGGGTCACCAAGGCCGGGTAACAACTGGGATATCTTCAGAATGGCGTGCCCGAAAAACAGCAGGAACGGAAGGCCAGCTAACCACTCACTGGAGCAATGTGCGGATTTGCAGAGATGGAAGAATGAGGAAGTGAACAAGGCTATGCGAGGTGCAAGCCGGGGAGGAGGACCGGGTCCGGGTGGAAACCCGGGCAACGGCCCAACCCCAGTAGGCAACCCGGGAGTTGGGAATCCGGGTAATAACCAGGGAGGAGCTGGAGGTTTCCAAGCCAACGCCAAGCAATTGGGCCAATACCACGTTCACACCACAGAAATTTCTAACAAGGATAGAAAGATACTAAAAAAGGCAGTAAACTTGGTCTCCTCGGCTGTTCCGAGATACCTGAGGTGGTCCGAGAAGGATGTAACGTGGAGCAGAAGAGATCACCCGGAAAGAATAGAACACCCGGGAGTCCTAGCATTGGTGGTTGCACCACAGGTTAATGGCTATGAGCTGAAAAAGGTCTTAATGGACGGTGGAAGCAGCATCAACATCCTATATTGGGAAACTTTCTTACGCATGGGTCTCAAGGAGTCTCAGCTACAGAAAAGTTCAACAGTTTTTCATGGAATAGTGCCGGGTCACTCAGCGTGCCCTGAAGGAAAGATTACCTTGGAAATTGCTTTCAGAGAATCGAAGGATAATTTCCGGGTGGAGTGGCTCACGTTCGAAGTGGTGAAGTTGCGCAGTCCTTATCACGCGCTATTTGGGAGGCCGGCTTACGCCAAGTTCATGGCCATGCCGTGTTACGTGTACCTACAGCTAAAAATCCCGGGTCCTAAACAGACGATCACTATACATGGAAGCCGGGATATAGCGGCTGAGTGTGACGAAGGAGATGCGGCAATGGTAGAACAAGCCTGTAGAAAGGAGGAGCTTAAATAATATCGGTCTCAGGTAGACCCGGATGACAGGACAGCGCTGAAGAGACCAAACACTGAGGATGAGAGAGAAAAATTCAAAGCAGCACAAGATACTAAGATGGTAGCCTTCGTCGAAGGTGATCCGTCCAAGCAATTTGCCATAGGATCTAACTTCGATGATGAGCAGGAAAAAGCACTTGTGGAGTTTATTCGTTCAAATCAGGATGTGTTCGCTTGGACGCCTAGCGATATGCCGGGTATCCCTACAGAGCTGGCAGAGCACAGTTTGCACGTTGATCCCAAATCCAGGCCCGTGAAGAGGGGACTGAGAAAGATGAATGAGGAAAGAAGAAGGGCTATCGGCGAAGAAATCGCTCGGCTGTTAACAGCCGGATTTATCATGGAAGTATTTCACCCGGAGTGGTTAGCAAACCCGGTTCTCGTGATGAAAAAGACCAATGAGTGGAGGATGTGCATTGATTATACGAGTCTCAACAAGCATTGCCCAAAGGATCCGTTCGCACTTCCAAGGATAGATCAGATCATAGACGCAGTAGCTGGAAGTGACCTATTATGCTTCCTGGATGCATATTCCGGGTATCATCAGATCAAGCTCAAGAAGGAAGACTGGGATAAAACGTCGTTTATAACCCCTTTCGGGGCCTTTTGTTACAAAACTATGACTTTTGGATTGAAGAACGCCGGCGCAACCTATCAGCGGTGCATTCAGAAGTGCTTTGAGGACCAAATTGGACGCAACGTTCATGCTTACGTGGATGACGTGGTGATCAAGACCAGGAAAGCAGAGACATTCATTGATGATCTGAAGGAAACATTCAAGAACTTGAGAAGATACCAGATGAAACTTAACCCGACAAAATGTGTATTTGGAGTCCCAGAAGGGAAATTACTCGGTTTCATTGTTTCAGAGAGAGGGATTGAAGCAAACCCGGATAAAATCAAAGCTATCCAGAGTCTGAAAAAGCCGGAAAACCTGAAGCACGTTCAGAAGCTTACGGGGTGCGTAGCAGCACTGAGCCGGTTTATATCAAGACTCGGAGAGAAGGAAATACCCTTGTACCGGCTCTTGAGGAAATCTGATAAATTCGTTTGGGACCAAGAGGCGGATGAGGCATTCGAGGCACTAAAAAAGCAACTATCTGAGGCACCAGTCCTAGCACCTACGGGTCCTAAAGAGCCCATGTTACTATACGTTGCAGCGGGGCCCCGGGCGGTTAGCGCAGTGGTTGTCGTTGAGCGCAAGGAGGATGGAAAAGATCACCCGGTCCAGAGGCCGGTTTATTACGTCAGTGAGGTATTATCAGAAGCAAAGCAGCGCTACCCGCATTGGCAGAAATTGGTTTTCGGGGTCTTAATGGCCAGCCGGAAATTGAAGCCGTATTTTCAGGAGCACCCCATAACTGTGGTTACCTCTATACCAATGTCGGATATCATTAGAAACTCGGATGCAACAGGCAGAATAGCCAAGTGGGCGATCGAGATGGGAGATTATCACATCAACTACGAGCCCAGGTCAGCAATCAAATCTCAAGCTCTAGTTGATTTCATTAACGATTGGACTCACACAGGCATGCCCACAATGACTCCAAGTTCCGAGTCTTGGATAATGCACTTTGATGGCTCCAAGCGGTACGAGGGATCAGGAGCTGGCGTGGTGCTCACATCACCTAAAGGAGACAAGTTGAGCTACGTATTGCAGATTCACTTTGATTGTTTCAACAACGTGGCCGAATATGAGGCATTATTGCATGGATTGAGGATAGCCAAGGAGATGAATATCAAGAGAATACGATGCTATGGGGAATCGGACCTTGTGGTACAGCAGGTCTCGGGAACTTGGGATAGAAAAGATGCAACTATGGCAGCATACCGCAGAGAGGTGGACCGGGTTGCCGGATGCTTCTCCGGGTATGAGGTGGAGTATGTAGACAGAAGAAAAAACGAGGCGGCAGATACACTTGCCAGACTCGGCTCGCGCAGAGAGCCGGTTCCACCCAACGTGTTCCTGGATGAGTTATGGCGGCCATCAGTTAAAACCGAGTCTGAGGAAGAACTGGCTAACAAAGACCCGGATTTGGAGCTCGTGGCCACAATACGCACTATTCCCGAGTGGACAGAGCCGTTCCTGGCTTACCTATCACGGGGCGAGTTACCACAGCAAGAGGTACTAGCAAGGCAAATTATGAGGCGAGCAAAAGGTTATTCCATCATAAAGGGGTAGTTATATAAAAGGAGTGCCGCAGGAGTATTTTTGCGCTGTGTAGCACCAGAAGAAGGCTGGCAAATCTTGAAAGAGATCCACGAAGGCGACTGTGGCCATCACGCATCCACAAGGTCCCTTGTGGCCAAGGCATATAGGCACGGTTTCTTCTGGCTCACAGCTTTAGCAGATGCGGAATGCTTGGTGGCAAGGTGCGACGGATGCCAAGGTACGCCCGCAAATCCATGTGTCGGCTATGGAGTGCAAACAATTCTTTGACCTGGCCTTCGCCGTTTGGGGTATGGACATGGTTGGCCCCTTTCACATGTCACCTTGCAAAAAGACACATCTCCTGGTGGCTATAGTAAATTTACCAAGTGGGTTGAAGTTATGCCAGTTTACCAATTGTGAAGCGATTACGGCAGTTAAGTTCCTGAAAAGGATTATCTACCGGTTCGGGTATCCTCACAGTATAATTACCGACAATGGAACCAACATGTCCCTTGGCGAGATGGAGAAATTCTGTGGTAATAACGGAATCCGGCTTGACATAGCTTCCGTAGCTCATCCACAAGCCAATGGGCAAGTGGGGAGGGCAAACCAGGAGTCACTTCGTGGATTAAAGCCGCGATTGCGAGTCCCATGTATCAGAGCTGCTGGAGCATGGGTTGAGGAGTTACCTTCAGTGGTTTGGGGTATCAACACTACACCTAACAGATCTACTCAGATGACACAGTTTTTCATGGTTTATGGCGCAGAAGCGGTGCTGCCGAGTGATATCATCCACGACTCGCCTCGCGTATCGGCTTACGTCGAGGTGGAGAACGAGAAGACCCGGCAGGACGCCGTGGATATGTTAGAAGAACACAGGGAACAAGCTTTGGAGAGATCAGCCATATACCAGCAGGATTTGAGGAGATATCATAGCCGGAGAGTCAAAACCCGGGTCTTCCAGGAAGGAGACCTGGTTCTGCGCCTAGTACAGTCAAAGGAAGGAGAACACAAGTTATCCCCACCATGGGAGGGACCATTCATCATAAGCCGGAATCTGCACAATGGATCATATTACTTGGTAGATGCAAGGGAAGAGTGGGCTACCGTTAATGACACCGCTCACACCACTTCATCTATGCAAGAGAGAGAAAGACCTTGGAACGTAGCTCAGCTGCGTCCCTACTATACCTAGTCTAGACCAGACTTAAAAGTGAAATTACACGATGTAACAGGCAGCAGGTTTCAGACGCACTCTTTTCCTATCCAGGGTACCTAAGGGGACTGGAGGGTTTTTAATGAGGCGACTTGCTGACCTAACTTTTCTCATATCAATAAAGAGATGGTTAAACAATATATTGTTTCCTTTTCATGTGTTTTTTATCAAGTTTTTTTATCTCTGCTGTGTTTTTATTTCTTCTTCCAGGTAAGTATTATTTATTGTTCTTAGTACATTAGTTTCTTTAGTAAATTGCATATATTTAGGTCTTGGGGCTGATTGCTTGAATAACACAGTACAAATTTCAAAGACGGCCATGATGCCTATGAGTTATAAGGGCCGATTACTTGCAAACAAGTACGGCTGCAAGCTTATAACCGGACAAAGGAGCCAAACTTTCTTGACTTTTCTTACTTAAGCTCGATGTGACTTGTAGCATCCCAAGTATGAAAAATAGCCATTAGAATGTTTGCTATCTGTTATTTTATGTTTTGCATCATGACATCATGTTCATTGCATTTGTTTTGCTTGTTTTCCATTTGTTTTCCTCTGTTTTCCTTTGTTTTCCTTTGTTTTCTATTTGAATTTCAAACCAAAATTCAAACCTTTTGTTTCATCCTTGTGATGTTACAATTTCCAAACTGATATTTCAAATCAAAACATCAATTGTTTCCATTAAAGTTGTGATTCCAAAACTGTTTTTGTTTCATCAAAATTCATTTTAATACCAAACCCCTTTCAAATTCAATTAATTTCCAAAACAACAATCCTTTTGAAAGTTATGAAAACTGCAAAACAAATCAATCATTTGTTTCCATTAACCTAAGGTTCAAACCATTTAATGTTGTTTTCAATAATCCACTTAATTAAATTTGCATTCAAATTCAAATAAACTCCCAAACAGCAAACCATTTTGAAATTATGAAACTTACAAAACCAAACAATCATTTTGTATCAATTAAACATGATTTGTAAACAAGCTTTTGAATTGCTTAAGTTCACTGAATCACTTAATTCAAATATGCAATTAAATTAATTTTTTACCAAACAGCAAATAATTTGAAAAAATTGAGAACAAAGCTTTGCAATGTTGTTGTTGCTATAAACAACTCATCCAAAATTTTCTACTAATTTTCTACTCCTAAAAACCTCCCTTTCTCTCTTATTCCAATCTCAAAAAAAAAAACATAACAAAAAAAGAATAAAAAGAAGAGAGAAGAGGAGCACACCAGGCCAGCCACAGCCCACTCCCCTTTTCTATCCCCTCTCTGGCCCGATACCTTTTTGTCGATGGGCATCTTCTTCCTCCTCACGTCAGCAATGGTACGATCGCAGCAGCACGACAGGATCCTCCTCTCCCCCCTCCCGATTGCTGCCGTACCAAGCTCCAAGCCCCATAAAACCTAGCCTACCCCTCTGCTCACCCTAGAGCCCTAGCCCTCCTCTCTGCCGCGCCGCCATCTCTCCTTCCTTCCTCCCGAATCCTTCTCTCTCTGAACCTCTCTGTAGCTGTCTGAACCTCACCACCCGAAATCCCTCCTCCTCCTCCGGTGCTCACCGGCGTTAGGGCCCTCCTCCGAGCGAACGGTGGCCGGGAATGTAATCCCTCCACCGCCGGCTCCCCCCTCGACCTCTCCTCGGTTGCCGGGAGTGCCCGAGGCGCCGCCGCCATCGCCGCCAAGGCGCCGTTCGCCTCCCTGTTCCGCCCGCTACCTCCCGCTCGAGGTGAGCCCCTTCTCCCCTTCCTCCCTTCCCTCCTCCCTCTCGGTCACCACTGCACCGCACACCCACGCACCCGAGCACCCCACGGCGCCCCTCCGGCCGCGAGCAAACGCTGCCGGCAACCTCTGCCCCCTCCTATGTCGATGTCCATAACTGAATATTTCGGTTCAGTTAACATCCCGCGCAGGTTCTGAACATTAACCCCACGATTCCCTCCTTTCTGTCACCAAGCACGCACTCACCCCACGGGTTAGCACCCTTTGCGCTCAAGCCCAGGTCCTGGGTTCGATTCCCCCCCAGGCAGAAAAAGCAACACCTTTTTTTTCTGCTTTTTCTTTTCTGCCCGAATTTCAGAAACAGAGATCTGAGCCATTAACTCTAAAATCAATATCAAATTGAATATTACTCCAATTTGAATGATTCAAAATCCTGTGGATTCATAATCTTGAGCCCAATCTGTTAATGTCAAGTTTGCAATATGTTTCTGTTAATGTCAAGTTTGCAATATGTTTCTGTTAATGTCAAGTTTGCAATATGTTTCTGTTAATGTCAAGTTTGCAATATGTTTCTGTAACAATTTTTGCACTAAATAATTAATTACTGAAAATGCAATAAAAATTGGAAACTTTGGAATTTCATAACTTTAGTTCTGCTCTTCCAATTTAAGCAAACTTAGACTCTAAAATTTTTTCTTAACAAACTCTACACATTGGTATTTTATTTGGTCACAATTGAATTAATTTTGAGCATGTTTCCCTCTGTTTACTAAAAATGGCAGAATAAGAATGATTATGGAAAATTGCATAATAAATTCAGTAATAACCCAAAAATTATGTTTGATAGCTCAAAATGTTCAGTGAAACATTTGCTACATGTTTCCAACCTTTTCAATGCAATTTGTTTACTGTTTTGAAATATTTTAAATTGGTGCAATATTTGAATTCTTGTTTAATTCACCTAATTTTGCAAAATCCATAACTTGGGCAAATTCAACAAACTAAATATGTTTTCCAATCAACTTTTCATGTACTTTCCAAATATCAATTTTGTTTGCTGTTTTGAATAATTTAAAGTGCTGAAAACAACTATTTCTTAATTATTGCATTTAAAATTGCCAAATTAATAACTTGCTCATTTTAAATCTAATTTCAACAAATGAAATATGTTTTCCATGCAACATTAAACCACCTTTACAAAAATAAATTTTGTTTCATGTTTTGAATAATTAAAATTGGTTAAATAATTTAAACCTTGTTTAAATCATTTAGTATTGTTAAATTCATAACTTGGTCAAATTAATTTCTTTTGGGACATATAAAATATGTTTTCCAACCATAAAAGTATAAGCTTTTCAAATATGAATCTCACTTAATGTTTTGAACAAATAAAAATTCAAATAAGTTCATGTTTGAATTAAATTCATTTAATTCTTGCTTAAACTTGTTTAATTCATAAATAATTTATTTGAAATCCTTTTTCAACAAGTGAAACATGTAATCCACCTAAAATTGTGTGTTCTTATCAAATATGAACTTTGTTATCTGTTTTGAACAATTAAACTTGATGAAAACAACAAATGTTTGTGTGACACCTTTAAGGAACCAAAATTCCATAACTTAATAACTGAATTTCCAAACTTGGTAAACCTTATTTCCAATTGATTCTATTGTTGTTATTTTTCTGTTTTCCTCATCCATGCATCATGCTAATCCACTTTCACCTATTGGTTAGTTGTAAAACAAATGTTTCAACCTTAATTCATGGGCTTTCCATATGCAATCCAAATTGCATATGGGTCCATTTAATCATGTTGCTATCTTGTCAACTAGTTTATTTTGATGCATCAATTAAATGGTCATGCATCATCCCATGATTGTGCATTATGCCATGTTATTGATTGTTTGTCTCTTTGCGTTGTTTGTTTGCTTCTTCTCGGATAGACGACGACGTTGAGACAGACGAGCTTTACGACACCCCTTCTGAGGATCTAGCTCAGTACCAGGCTGATGAGTTTGCAGGCAAGTATTCACTCACACGAACCATTGTGTTCCTTTCAACATTGGATACCGATACTTTCCGTTGTCTATTTCTGCTAGCCCTATGAATCGTTGCTTCTGTTCGATCCTATCACATGTTATCCTTTAACCTGATATAGCCTCACCTCCCCTCCTATAACCCCATTGTTTGTGCCCGTGTCTTATAGCAGCTTAGGGTTGCTTTTGCTCGAGTCTGTTACCCGTTACTTTCTGTTACTATATTTCATTTATGTTCTGGGGCTCGATGTTAACCAACAACCTATTAATCTTGAGGTAATAATAATTTGCTGATAAGGCACCGGCAGGAGGCCCGGCGTGGTTTTGAGGCCTGCTAGTGTCGACCCTAATTAGGAAAAGGGTCTTGTCTACTGATCCATGATGAGCGCACTAATCCGCATGTGGGAAGCGTGTATGGGCGCCCCCTCAATTTGATTCGATTCGCATCTCGTCCAAATCGCCACACTTAGTTCGGGCTTTCCATTTGATGCACGCATATGCAGGTACGAACCCGAGGCCAGGGTGGAACTTTTGTAGTCGGCATTTAGGGCGGCGTGGTCTTCCAGTGCTATGAGGGTCCCCTTTTCTTCGTGGGGCTCGATTAGCCGCGCACGCACAACACGTGGTGCTTTGGGCTTGATGCGAAGAAGAGTTGAGTTGTGTTGAGTGCCCCGCTTGGTGGGAAAGGCCTTCCCATCTGGCGGGTTATTCTTACGTGTACGGCCAAATTGGTGCACCCCTGCAGGGATAAATCTTCTCGAGCCGTGTTTTCCGCGGTTATGGTTAACTTGGTGAAAGTACTGGCTAACAAGTACTCAGAACAACTTACACCTAACTAATGATAACTTGACTAGTAATAGTCTTATGACACAATAACTTGAACCATCACTAATCCAACTGTGTGAGTTATCCTCGGATTGCTTCTTTGGATAAGGGGCGAGATCCAGGATGGGTTTGTTTGGTGGTTAGTTATAGTTGGTTACGATACGCTATCTTATCCCCTTTCTGTTAGCCGGAAGTTATATCATGTTCTGTAGTTGGTCCGTACAGCCAGCTGCCGCATCTTTTGTATTCCCCTTTCTTCCGTTGAACCCAAAGCATCTGTGCTTGGTGTTGACGGGTTACACTTTGCTGAACTGTGAGTCTTGCTTGCCAGTACGTTTGTGTACTGACCCTTTGGGCTGGGTTTCCGCAGACTACGCTTACGAGGATCCCCGTGACGGCTACTACGTGGAGTTTGACGAGGCTGCTGAGAGTAGATAGCGGACCTGGGCAGGATCCGAGACATCGTGGATGGGCTCCGTCTTTTCGTTTCCGGCCTCTTAGGCCTATTTGGATTTGTCTGTACTCAGACCCTTTGAATGCTTCCGCTGAGATGTAATGATGTTATGTTGGGACATGTGTCCTCTGGATGATTATATTTGCTATCTCTGCTCTAGTGAGAGCTATTTGCAACTTATTTCTATTTATTTGTGTCTTAGAGATATGTTGTGCTATCATTCTGTTAAACGCCGTTGACGTACCATGTGTGTATGGTATGAAGTACGTCAATGGTAGTATCCTGATTTCTATGGGATGGTTTACGTAGACGATGAACAGTAGGGGTTGGTTGTCACACATACGTGTGTTGGCCTACTCGTAAGAGATGTGGGTGCCGGTAAGCCCCGTAATCCAATCAACTACTGTTCAACGGAACTGCGAGTATCCTCTAGAAGTCTGGGTGCGACAAATGGTATCAGAGCCTGTCTGCCTGTAGGATCCCTTTTTACTGGTCGCAGTTGAGTCTAGAAACTATTTTGTAGCTATATAGGAAAAATGAAACGCGAGAGTAGGAATTCTGTTCTTTTTCTTCTTTCCCCACCCACCCACCCTTTTTCTGGTAAGGAAGTGCAACGTTGTTTTTCTATTCTCATCTAAACTTTCAAGTTAGGATTTCACGTATCCTGGTTTCTTTAGGATGGTTATATCTACTAGACCATAGGAATGGAGGTGGTTGTGACATGATTTATCATGTTGCCTACTCATGATTGAGAACGGAGGCGTGTAAGCCCCGGAAGCAGATCCTCTATTCCTTAAGCAGTAGATATTGATCCTTTAGAAGCCCGGATGGGTTTTCCAAAGTACCTCAGGTGTTTTGTTCTCGTGTTTCCCGTTGTTGCTTCGATATCCTGTTCTTCTCAACATCCTTTTCGTCCGTTGAAACCTTGTTGTTGCTTCCCATCTCAGTTCTGCTACCGGCGTCTAATCAATAACTCTGTTCCACCCTTCTGGCCAGATAGTCTATTCTACAAATGAATCAAGTTCTATTAAGCTATACACCCTCCATACAAAACCTCTCCATTTACTTGAAAATGTTCCGGTGGTTCCCAAATTACCTGACATCTTTCCAGAAGAGTTGCCAGGAATGACTATCATCTTGAACTTCCACAAAAACTATCCAAGGTGCACGATGTGTTTCACGTGACACAGCTCAAGAGGACCTTCCCAAGAAGTATCCGGACCTTTTCTTTTCTCAGTAGGAATCTCGGGGCGCGATTCCTTCAAGGGGGGGCGTTTTGTAACATCCCAAGTATGAAAAATAGCCATTAGAATGTTTGCTATCTGTTATTTTATGTTTTGCATCATGACATCATGTTCATTGCATTTGTTTTGCTTGTTTTCCATTTGTTTTCCTCTGTTTTCTTTTGTTTTCCTTTGTTTTCTATTTGAATTTCAAACCAAAATTCAAACCTTTTGTTTCATCCTTGTGATGTTACAATTTCCAAACTGATATTTCAAATCAAAACAATCAATTGTTTCCATTAAAGTTGTGATTCCAAAACTGTTGTTTTGTTTCATCAAAAATTCATTTAATACCAAACCCCTTTCAAATTAAATTAATTTCCAAAACAACAACCCTTTTAAAAGTTATGAAAATTGCAAAACAAATCAATCATTTGTTTCCATTAACCTAAGGTTAAAACCATTTAATGTTGTTTTCAATAATCCACTTAATTAAATTTGCATTCAAATTCAAATAAACTCCCAAACAGCAAACCATTTTTGAAATTATGAAACTTACAAAACCAAACAATCATTTTGTATCAATTAAACATGATTTGTAAACAAGCTTTTGAATTGCTTAAGTTCACTTAATCACTTAATTCAAATATGCAATTAAATTAATTATTTTACCAAACAGCAAATAATTTGAAATAAATTTGAGAACAAAGCTTTGCAATGTTGCTGTTGCTATAAACAACTCATCCAAAATTTTCTACTCCTAAAAACCCCCCTTTCTCTCTTATTCCAATCTGAAAAAAAAACATAACAAAAAAGAATAAAAAGAAGAGAGGAGATAGGAGCACACCAGGCCAGCCCACAGCCCACTTCCCCTTTTCTATCCCCTCTCTGGCTCGATACCTTTTCGTCGATGGGCATCTTCTTCCTCCTCACGTCAGCAATGGTACGATCGCAGCAGCACCACAGGATCCTCCTCTCCCCCCTCCCGATTGCTGCCGTACCAAGCTCCAAGCCCCATAAAACCTAGCCTACCCCTCTGCTCACTCTAGAGCCCTAGCCCTCCTCTCTGCCGCGCCGCCATCTCTCCTTCCTTCCTCCCGAATCCTTCTCTCTCTGAACCTCTCTGTAGCTGTCTGAACCTCACCACCCGAAATCCCTCCTCCTCCTCCGGTGCTCACAGCGTTAGGGCCCTCCTCCGAGCGAACGGTGGCCGGGAATGGAATCCCCCCACCGCCGGCTCCCCCCTCGACCTCTCCTCGGTTGCCGGGAGTGCCCGAGGCGCCGCCGCCGTCGCCGCCAAGGCGCCGTTCGCCTCCCTGTTCCGCCCGCTACCTCCCGCTCGAGGTGAGCCCCTTCCCCTCGATCCCCTTCTCCCCTTCCTCCATTCCCTCCTCCCTCTCGGTCACCACTGCACCGCACACCCACGCACCCGAGCACCCCACGGCGCCCCTCCGGCCGCGAGCAAACGCTGCCGGCAACCTCTGCCCCCTCCTATGTCGATGTCCATAACTGAATATTTCGGTTCAGTTAACATCCCGCGCAGGTTCTGAACATTAACCCCACGATTCCCTCCTTTCTGTCACCAAGCACGCACTCACCCCACTGGTTAGCACCCTTTGCGCTCAAGCCCAGGTCCTGGGTTCGATTCCCCCCCAGGCAGAAAAAGCAACACCTTTTTTTTCTGCTTTTTCTTTTCTGCCCGAATTTCAGAAACAGATATCTGAGCCATTAACTCTAAAATCAATATCAAATTGAATATTACTCCAATTTGAATGATTCAAAATCCTGTGGATTCATAATCTTGAGCCCTTTCTGTTAATGTCAAGTTTGCAATATGTTTCAGTAACAATTTTTGCACTAAATAATTAATTACTGAAAATGCAATAAAAATTGGAAACTTTGGAATTTCATAACTTTAGTTCTGCTCATCCAATTTAAGCAAACTTGGGCTCTAAATTTTTTTTTTAACAAACTCTACACATTGGTATTTTATTTGGTCACAATTGAATTAATTTTGAGCATGTTTTCGTCTGTTTACTAAAAATGGCAGAATAAGAATGATTATGGAAAATTGCATAATAAATTCAATAATAACCCAAAAATTATGTTTGATAGCTCAAAATGTTCAGTGAAACATTTGCTACATGTTTCCAACCTTTTCAATGCAATTTGTTTACCGTTTTGAAATATTTTAAATTGGTGCAATATTTGAATTCTTGTTTAATTCACCTAATTTTTTAAAATCCATAACTTGGGCATAAAAATTCCAAATTCAACAAACTAAATATGTTTTCCAATCAACTTTTCATGTACTTTCCAAATATCAATTTTGTTTGCTGTTTTGAATAATTTAAAGTGCTGAAAACAACTGTTTCTTAATTATTGCATTTAAAATTGCCAAATTAATAACTTGCTCATTTTAAATCCAATTTCAACAAATGAAATATGTTTTCCATGCAAAATTAAACCACCTTTCCAAACATCAATTTTGTTTCATGTTTTGAATAATTAAAATTGGTTAAATAATTTAAACCTTGTTTAAATCATTTAGTATTGTTAAATTCATAACTTGGTCAAATTAATCTCTTTTGGGACATATAAAATATGTTTTCCAACCATAAAAGTATAAGCTTTTCAAATATGAATCTCACTTAATGTTTTGAACAAATAAAAATTCAAAGAAGTTCATGTTTGAATTAAATTCATTTAATTCTTGCTTAAACTTGTTTAATTCATAAATAATTTATTTGAAATCCTTTTTCAACAAGTGAAACATGTAATCCACCTAAAATTGTGTGTTCTTATCAAATATGAACTTTGTTATCTGTTTTGAACAATTAAACTTGATGAAAAAAACAAATGTTTGTGTGACACCTTTAAGGAACCAAAATTCCATAACTTAATAACTGAATTTCCAAACTTGGTAAACCTTATTTCCAATTGATTCTATTGTTGTTGTTTTTCTGTTTTCCTCATCCATGCATCATGCTAATCCACTTTCACCTATTGGTCAGTTGTAAAACAAATGTTTCAACTTTAATTCATGGGCTTTCCATATGCAATCCAAATTGCATATGGGTCCATTTAATCATGTTGCTATCTTGTCAACTAGTTTATTTTGATGCATCAATTAAATGGTCATGCATCATCCCATGATTGTGCATTATGCCATGTTATTGATTGTTTGTCTCTTTGCGTTGTTTGTTTGCTTCTTCTCGGATAGACGACGACGTTGAGACAGACGAGCTTTACGACACCCCTTCTGAGGATCTAGCTCAGTACCAGGCTGCTGAGTTTGCAGGCAAGTATTCACTCACACGAACCATTGTGTTCCTTTCAACATTGGATACTGATACTTTCCGTTGTCTATTTCTGCTAGCCCTATGAATCGTTGCTTCTGTTCGATCCTATCACATGTTATCCTTTAACCCTGATATAGCCTCACCTCCCCTCCTATAACCCCATTGTTTGTGCCCGTGTCTTACTAGCATGCTTAGGGTTGATTTTGCTCGAGTCTGTTACCCGTTACTTTCTGTTACTATATTTCATTTATGTTCTGGGGCTCGATGTTAACCTACAACCTGTTAATCTTGAGGTAATAATAATTTGCTGATAAGGCACCGGCAGGAGGCCCAGCGTGGTTTTGAGGCCTGCTAGTGTCGACCCTAATTAGGAAAAGGGTCTTGTCTACTGATCCATGATGAGCGCACTATCCGCATGTGGGAAGCGTGTATGGGCGCCCCCCTCAATTTGATTCGATTCGCATCTCGTCCAAATCGCCACACTTAGTTCGGGCTTTCCATTTGATGCACGCATATGCAGGTACGAACCCGAGGCCAGGGTGGAACTTTTGTAGTCGGCATTTAGGGCGGCGTGGTCTTCCAGTGCTATGAGGGTCCCCTTTTCTTCGTGGGGCTCGATTAGCCGCGCACGCACAGCACGTGGTGCTTTGGGCTTGATGCGAAGAAGAGTTGAGTTGTGTTGAGTGCCCCGCTTGGTGGGAAAGGCCTTCCCATCTGGCGGGTTATTCTTACGTGTACGGCCAAATTGGTGCACCCCTGCAGGGATAAATCTTCTCGAGAAGCCGTGTTTTCCACGGTTATGGTTAACTTGGTGAAAGTACTGGCTAACAAGTACTCAGAACAACTTACACCTAACTAATGATAACTTGACTAGTAATAGTCTTATTGACACAATAACTTGAACCATCACTAATCCAACTGTGTGAGTTATCCTCGGATTGCTTCTTTGGATAAGGGGCGAGATCCAGGATGGGTTTGTTTGGTGGTTAGTTATAGTTGGTTACGATACGCTATCTTATCCCCTTTCTGTTAGCCGGAAGTTATATCATGTTCTGTAGTTGGTCCGTACAGACAGCTGCCGCATCTTTTGTATTCCCCTTTCTTCCGTTGAACCCAAAGCATCTGTGCTTGGTGTTGACAGGTTACACTTTGGTGAACTGTGAGTCTTGCTTGCCAGTACGTTTATGTACTGACCCCTTTGGGGCTGTGGTTTCCGCAGACTACGCTTACGAGGATCCCCGTGACGGCTACTACGTGGAGTTTGACGAGGCTGCTGACGAGTAGATAGCGGACCTGGGCAGGATCCGAGACATCGTGGATGGGCTCCGTCTTTTCGTTTCCGGCCTCTTAGGCCTATTTGGATTTGTCTGTACTCAGGCCCTTTGAATGCTTCCGCTGAGATGTAATGATGTTATGTTGGGACATGTGTCCTCTGGATGATTGTATTTGCTATATCTGCTCTAGTGAGAGCTATTTGCAACTTATTTCTATTTATTTGTGTCTTAGAGATATGTTGTGCTATCATTCTGTTAAACGCCGTTGACGTACCATGTGTGTATGATATGAAGTACGTCAATGGTAGTATCCTGATTTCTATGGGATGGTTTACGTAGACGATGAACAGTAGGGGTTGGTTGTCACACATACGTGTGTTGGCCTACTCGTAAGAGATGCGGGTGCCGGTAAGCCTCGTAATCCAATCAACTACTGTTCAACGGAACTGCGAGTATCCTCTAGAAGTCTGGGTGCGACATGACTCGCACTAAAGTGGCATGATTCGCTAGCGTATGATTACAATCAGTCATGATGCCCAATGGGACTTGCCTGACCCTGTCCTCATACAGCTATAGCAACATGATTATCCACGCGAAGGCCGGCTTACAGTACAAGAGAGTCAAAAGGGTCATCTAAACCACAAGTTATGCAGAGTACAAGGTTAACAACCGGAAACTCAAAGTTTATTAAGCATAACTTCAAAACCTATGTGAAGCGGTTCTAGGTTTTGGGCTTAGCACGTAACAATTTGTTCCTTTTGAAAGACCCAATACCCCAGACTCGGAATTTAGGGCCTTGGGGACTCGGGGACTTAGAAAAACCCAAAAATTATCTAGCTATTCAGCTCAAAAACCCAAAAATCCGAGTCTTGGGGACTTGGGGACTTAGAAAAAAGTCCACTAGTCAAAACCCACGAGACCCGGAAACTGAGTCTCACAATAGGAATCATAGTAGAAAGTCAGAAAATCAAGGACGAAAAAGCTCAAAGCTAAGAAATATCAAATTCAAGCAAAAGGCCAGAAGGGCCACGAGATATATTAAGGTATCAAAGTGCATTACAAGCCACGATAGTAGTATCATAAAGCGCACAGGCGCGCCATCAAAAGAATAATTGTTTTAAAAAGGCCCATCGGCCGGATAATGTGCCTAAGACGGTTGCCGATAAAAATTTCACTCGGCATTTTGGGCCGAGTCGTCCATCTTGCCCTTGCCCTTGGCAGCCGGGTCTTGCTCCTCGCCTTGGTCCTCAGCATTCTTGGTGGCGGAAGCACCCGGGTCAGCAGTAGTGCCGGCCCGTGCGGGAGGAGGGACGACTGGCGTGGAGGTAGCAGGCGCAGAATCGGCCTCAGCCTTCTTCTTCGCGGCCTCTTCTCTCGCCTGGGCAGCCTCCGCCTTCCATCGGGCCACATGTCGTATGGCTTGGGAAGATCCGACTTAATCGCCTTGTCATCAGCATCATGCGGGGGTAATTGAACTGACATCCAAGCCATCGGCAATCACACTGGCCGAGTGACGAACCTCCTTCTGGATAGCTTTGAAATTCTTCACTGAGAACCTGGACCCGTCGTGGTTGAACTCCGGAAACCCGCCTACAAGCTTGGCCGGCTCGAGTTTGGGAAAATCGCCTTAGCCAGTGCAAGCCCCCGGTTACTCCAACCCGTCAGGACAGCGTCTCCATGCTCAATCCACCGGGATAGTGGAGCACGCGTCAAGCAGCGTCTTCAGGTTGCCATGCCGATACCCGCCACTTCAGATCCTGAAGGATCCATTTGGTTCCGGCGCAGAGCTGCCGGATAGTGCTCTTGATGGTTTTCAGCTTGGCGATATCATCTTCGTCCGGGGTTACATCATCCGGACCTGCAGAAAATAGGAAAAAGCAGCGAGTAAGGAAATCCGACTATTTATCAGAATGAGAATCCGGGTTATAATTATCAAGTTAGGAATCGTACCGGTCAAAGCACGATATGTATCGGCAATTTGAACGGAAAGCTTGGTCAGTTCGTCTTCTGCTGCATGAGCCCTCCTTCTATATTTCCTTGTGATCTTCCCGCTCCTCTTAGCATCAGCTTCAGCCGACTCACGCAGAGTCGCCTCCTTCTCGAGGAGCTTGGTGGCCTTCGCCAATGCTTTCTTAGAGTAGGTCACGAAGGCCTGCGTAGAGACACAAGGAAGGATTAGCCGGATAAAAAGCAAGCTACCAGTCGGGTATACTACGAAGTCCCAAGCAAATTATCAATAAGTTCACTTGGAACTTGGGGACTAGACAAGGATACAGGCAATGTTATTCGGGTTTACCTCATGTTTGGCTATCAAAGCTTCTAGGATATTTTCTTCGTCAGCCCTCAAGGTGTGCAGGGTGTCAAGCATCTGGGAAAAAGTCATATCTTCGGGCCTGACACCGGAAGAGCTGGCAGCTTGATCACCCGGCGGGCGAACCTTCTCCGACTTTGGGGTCGAGACTCGGACTGTCTGGGCGTCCGGATTGGGAGAGCCCATCCTTGTGTCCAGGATCTCGACGTCGTCGTCCTCAGCCTCTTCAGATGGCTTGGGGGACCCGGCTTCCTGCCGAGCCGGGTCAGCCAAGGGGTCTTGCTCCTGGTTGTTTTCAACACCACCGCCAGTCGCGGCGTCCATATCATCAGTCGGCCCCTCCGTCTCCCGGTTGTCCGTGTCCATAATATCCGGGTCACTGATCGTGACCTGGGCGCTAAGGAAAGGAAAGAGAAGAGATCAGCAACGAAAATTGAAGGTTATCAAAAGGACTGGAGTATTGCTTAGCCGGAAATATGACTTACCCGGCATTCACCACGAAATCTGCCGGAAGCGAGCTGCTGGACGCGGATGAGGCTGTCACAGAATCTGAGAGTGAGACCCGGAGCTGTCCGGCTAATGGATGATTGGGGGAAGGGTGTTTTTGAGGTGAGTTGATGGGATGAGATGGAGAAATACCAGTACGACGAGTCGGGGACGTAGGAATACCCGGGTTGAGGGGATCCTCGCCCGGGGAATTCCGGGTTACTCTGCGCTTGGTCGGAGGCGGATCCTTCAAGTGTGGCGAAATTGATAACTGTCGGTTAAACTCACGCATATTATCAAAAGAGTAGGGTTTGGAGGACATGGAAGAATAGGGAACCTTGAAGACGACCCCGCGGGTTTTCCTCTTGGTCCCGACCTCGACTTCCGGCTCAACTTCGCTGTTGTCGCTCTCGGTTTCTTCCGAGTCTTTATGGTCATCCTTGTCACCCTTATCATCCATCCCTGAAAGGCACGAGCATATGGTTGGAAAAAGAGAAGATGGGAAAGCAAAGTAATAGAGGTTGAGGTGATTGGAATCCGGGTGATACCTTCGTCGGTGTCGGCCGGTTCTTCTTCTTCTTCCTCCGGGTTCCCAGAGTTGGGAGGGGTCTCAATGCTCCAGAAAGCATTGTCGGCCTGAGATAAAAGCATGAAAATGAAAGTTAGTGGTTGTATCAAGTCAAAGTACGGGAATAAGTGGATAAGTATCGGATTTTACCGCTGGAGCCGGGTTATACCGGGTGAATGGCGCCAACCCGGCTATATTCTTGATCACATCCAGCTTCTCAGTCAGGAAGCTCTTGATGGTCTTGTTGGTATCACCAGCCGGATAGTTCTTCGAGAAGTAACGAAGCGCGTCCGTAACGTGCAACGAGTATTTGCACATCAGCTTTGAGCGGATAGAATTGGGCTGAATGCGGAAATCTACCCAAGTCTTAACCAGGTTGAGCCCAGCGAGACCGTGGGCGAAAAGGACGGCTATCTTGGCTAGGTGGGGCTGGATGGCTTCCCTGTCCGACTCAGGGGGGAAAGCATTAAAAGTGTCGGAAAGATCTAAGAGACCCTCCGAATAACCCGGCAACTTCCTTTCGCCGGGTGGGGAGGTGTCCCGGCAATAAAAGAAGGATAGCTGCCAATGCTTAACATGTGAGTTTAAGTTTAGAGTCGGCATGGGAGAATTTTTGCGGCGCTGGATGGAAACCCCGCCGCAGGCCAAAAGGGCCCCGTCACCGCTTTCGCGGCACGGTTTGCATTGAAAGAGCTCGATAAACAAAGTCAAATTTGGTGGGATGCACAAGTAAGACTCGCAGAGGACTATAAAGTGGGTTATGTTCAACATAGAGTTAGGCCCTATGTCGAACACCCGGAGGCCATAATGGCGGAGGACTTCACGAAAGAAAAAGTGACCCGGGGGGCAAAACCCCCGGATCACGTGCTCGACAAAGCATATTACCTCGTCGGCATTGGGGGTAGGCCGGGTCTCGTCACCCGGAACCCTCCAATGAATCTCCTTCTGAGGAGGGAGGATGCCTGACTCGGCCAGCTCCTCCAGCTTGGCCTGGGTCACGGAGGACCGTGCCCAATTGGCAGATATGGACTGGGTCGTCCTTGTTTTTGCCGGCTGCTTCCCTTTGTTCCTAGGAGCCATTGGTTCAGTCTGCAAAATACAAAGCAAAATGCACGAAACATTAAGACTCGGAAATCATGAGCTATCCGAGTATTCACAAGCAGTATCAGTAAGAGGCATGGAAACTATGAGTTGTCCGGGTATCACTGGGCAGAGTGAAAATTACAAACTATCCGGGTATTGACGAGCAGTGCAAAAATTATGGGATATCTACGTATCGGCAAGTAGTTATGAAAAAAGGGTGATTGCTTATGTATCTAGTGCAAGTAAAAGAACCGGAAGTGGTGGATTTTCCGGGTATCAAGAGCGGCCGCGGAAGTTTGGGCGAACTGCATCCAGATTGGAAAATTTGTGGATGATTTCATCGAGGAATTAACGATTACAAGTGATAGGGGAGTGATGTGTGGTCATCTGTTAAGCGATTGAACAAACTAGGATGGAGCTATGCGACCTAATCCGGCGTGAAGCAAGAAATGGCCCGTGGGCGGACCAAGATCCAATCTAGGTCAAACGGGGAAATTGGAAGCTAGATCAATGGAGGTAAGGACTTTATCGGTGTGGATTGGAGAAGGGCGCGACGGCGGCAGATGGCGCAGTCCTGGTGTCCCTTTGCGACTCCCGGCAGGCAGGTCGAGGGTGCGTCGGCAGAGACTGGCGGCGGCGCGGGGCGAACCGCGGAGGGACGCCGCTGGCGGCGGCTTTGCTCCGGCGGCGAGCACGAGGTCTCCGTGGTGGCGCTCCGTGGGATCGGATGAGGAAGCACTGGAGAGGAAGAAGGGGATGGAAGAAATGAGCCGTTAAAGCTACGTTACCCCCTAGTGCGTCTATTTATAGATGCGGGAGGGGAAACCTAGGCGGGTGAGCGGGAACCGAAATTTTCGGGATAAGGGATATCCGTCCTGCTTTTCTGGGATACGCGTTAAGTGCTGGACGAGATATCCGAAATGGATAGGAAGCAAATCTCTTCCGCGATATCTGGAACAATTAAGCGAGTGAAATAAGCCGGATCTTTGGTATTCTTATCAGGGCATTGACCCGGAAAAGTAAAAGATGGATTCAGAGGGAACCGGGTTATTATATGGACCACCGATGGAGTTAGGCCTAGCTGTTTATTAAAGAAACTTAACCCGGCCTCTATGGATTTGTATGTTTGTTATTTTTGCAGGGAATAGCATGCGCTTCAAGGAGGATCCCGTGAAGCCCAAGCTATTCTGGGGACTACTGATGGAGGGATGATAACCCGGTATGCTAACGTCAAGGAGTAACTCGGCCCAAAGGACGCTGTGCAAGACCCGGCTTAGGGAAAAGGAGCTTCTAGAAGGCCCAGGAGTGTAAGCCTTGTAACCCGGATTGTGGGTTCCGATAAGGAAGTTTAGGGTTTTGTAAGTAGTGTCCGGGTAGGATTCCGAGTACACCTTGGATAGCAAGCCAGGGGATCCGGGGGTTATATAAGCTGGCCCCTAGGGTTAGATCAACGAGTTCGCCAGAGGCACAAGTTTACGAGTTAGAGATTGTGAGATATCGAGCATCCATTGTAACACGAGTCTCGAGATATTATATTCAGATCGTAGACTCCGCGACTTGATTGCCGGCTACCGGATCGCATATTACCATGGTTTCCCTTGAGCTAAACCCTCTCCCAAACACCAGAGTCGATTTGCCCCAAGACAAGTTACCCCTGGTAACGTCTGCCGTGATTATCCCACGACAGGGAGAATGAAGAAATTACCGCAACCATCTAAGCTTGGGGGAGTTTCACCTATCCCCCGTCTTTTATCAGCTTTATCATGTCTATCTAGTTTTGGTGTGCCTTGCTTTTATTATCTAGTTATCGTTTTCGTTTAGGCTTGAGTGAGCTCATTGAGCATTATCATGCATCCTCGTCTTATGGTTTATCAATGAATAATAAAGTATGGTGTCATCCATGATTACCTTGTTTTGGGGATTTATGGGTAACACTCATGCAAATGAGCATGGCATATTTAGAGGTTTCAATCACATCTTGCCTTGAAATTAATTAACTTGAGTGTGTTGGACAATTGTAGAATTATCTCAATATGACATAAATCCACTATCTATCTATTAGCTTAATGGCTATTCCGAGCATGTTCACCATGTTATAGTTTCATTTATGCTCTAAATTAAGATGCTTATGTTATTAATTGGCATGGGCTGAATTTGGGATAAGACTCTCACGAACTTTTGAATGCACACATTTATTTCTATTGCACTTAACAAACATATCCCATTAATGGGAGCTAAAAGTTTTGTGCTTGACAAGGATTTTGGTTGGGAGTTGGCTAACACGTGCATCACGTGAAAAGCTTTCAACATTGCACAAAGAAATTTTATATTTAGTTGATGTCATGTGCTTTTGTTTTTGGACTCTTGCCATGCCGAAATGAAATAGAGGAATAGTAAGTTTTGATGAGTAAGTATATGACTAGAGAAATTGCATTGGGCCGCTAACCCAAGCCATGCTTGATCATGGTGGAAATTTACTTACAGCTAGAGTGGACTCTACAAACACATCCTACAATAAAATAAGAAGCTATGCATATAGTGAATGAAATAAAAAAGGATGATGAGTCTACTCCGTTTGTTCATCTTGTTATTGTGACATGGGCTGGTTTCTATGTCATGGGCAAGAGGTACCTCTTTGCAATTCTCTATGATGTCATTAATACTTATTATGATTGTACAAAGCTTATTAGGAATCTTAAGTTGAGTAATCATGGATTAGGTTTTCACACTCACGGGGCCTGAGACATTCAACCAACACCTTGTCAACCACATTACTTCAACATTCATAAATTAAGATGCTAATGATAAAGGGGCAATGAGAGTCTTAGCCCAATGGATGCCACATTACAATTAGTAATTTAAGCTGAATAGTTTGGAAACTAAATGAGACTTGATCATGATTTACCTCTACTCATTTATCTTTCTCCAAATTAAACAGTATAATTCGATTGTCCAACATACAGTGGTTATTTGCTTTCAAAAGTATGGGGTGTTTGCTAGAGCTTCGAATATGTTATCCTTATGTGTATGAGTTCTATTCATTCATCTTGCATTATAACTGAACATGATGATGATACAATGCCCGTATTTATTTATCAACCATAAGTCCATTGATGCATGTAATGATCTATGTCCTTATTTACTCGAGGACGAGCAAAGGTTTAAGCTTGGGGGAGTTGATACGTGCATTTTATATCATCATTTATACCCTCCATATAGGCATTATTGGGATGTTTTATCAATGTTATGTCATTGTTTTGCATGTTTTAGATGATTTTATGGAACTTTCCTACAAAGTCCCTATTTTTGGTATTTAATTTCTGGGTGTCAGAAAACACATGTTTTCATGATTTTGATGTTTAAGGAGCTACAGGTATCCAAATTGCGAAAGGAAAGAAACCCTGTCAGTTTTTCTTCGGGAGAAAGGCCGTGGGCACAAGACACAAAGGAGGAGGGCCAGGAGGCCCAAAAGGGGGTAGCCCACGCGGCCAGATTCCCTGGCCGCGTGTGGGGCCCCCAAATGGGCCCACAGCACCTCCTCCCCGAGGTCTTTTTGCTGACGACTGCGTCTTCCCCGAAAACGAACACCCTAATTTTCCCGAGACGAGACGGAGCCGCCAGGGCGGCGAAACTCTCGAAACTCTCCGCAGGGGAGACAGATTCTGCTGCTTCGGAGCTCCGGAGAAGGGGGAAATCATCCCCATCTTCATCCCCATCTCCTCCTTGGCGTGGGAGGAGGCATCTCCATCACCATCCTCACCAGCACCTGCATCTCCACCATCACCATCACCGTGATCCACTCCGTTCCCCTCATAGTTTGATCATTGCTACACCCTAGATACGTGTTATTGTACTCCGTTGCATGTTTGGGATTGAGTAATTGTCATTATTTGGTGGTGGATCCATTGTTTCAGATTGTGTTGTACCACATATGTCACCATACATGATCATGTTTGCACGTTGTGAGTAGTTCCCGCATGTTCCTGAGGGCATAGGATGAATTGGCAATGATTTGTTACATAAGATGAGTTGTTATTTGGTCTAGTATTTATCTTTTATGTGATTCTATGATGGTGTTGTACGAACGTCGACTGTACAACACTTCACCTACATGGGCTCATAGGAGAACACCGTAGTGTAGTGACGTGATGATGTCTTTAGGTGACAGGAACTTGAGACAGAGTCGTTGAATTGCATTATGAGGGTACTTGTATCGGGGACCTTAGAGCATAAGGCTATGGTGGGACATCATGTCTTAATAATTCTCGTGCTGTCATTTAATTGGCCACGTGATCCATCATAAGGGGTGATAGTTTATTTATTTAGCTATTCCTATTTGTGGCTCCGTCCGAAGAAGATTAAAACTAGACAAGATATACAAACATGTTATGCAATGAATCACTATGCCAGCTAAAATCCGCAGCCCTCGGGAACGTTTTTCCACATATAAGACACAAACACACACTTGAGCTTGTCCTCTTGAGCATTAGAGGATTGGGCTTTGTCTCTCATTGAGACCTACTACTTGCTGCAATTTACTTTCCGCATTTTACTTTACTTGCACTACACAATTAAAACACAAAACACATGTTGCTTTTATTATTCCTTTGCCATTCTACTTACCAGTTCCTTCTGCTCCTCGTGGGTTCGACAACCTTTCTAATTCAAAAAGTACTACAATTGATCTCCTACACTTGGGAGCACTAGTAGGAAACTGCCTTTCTATGGAAGGCTTTCTGTGGCGCACCAGTGTGTGATGCGCCATAGAAATTTAGTTTTGTGGCGCACGTGAAAATATGCGCCACAGAAATGTTGTATTCTGTGGCGCACGGATGAAGGGTGCGCCACAGAAACTCAATTTCTGTGGCGCACGTAATCTGGTGCGCCACAGAAATAGGCAATTCTATGGCGCACGGGGATTGGTGCGCCACATAAGCACGGGGATTGGTGCGCCACAGAAATAGGCAATTCTATGGTGCACGGGGATTGGTGCGCCACAGAAATAGGCAATTCTATGGCGCACGGGCATTGGTGCGCCACAGAATCCAACATTTCTGCCACACGTGGAGCCACAGAATTTTTTTCTTCCCTCCACACCCCCCCCCCCCCCGGGAACGACTTTTCTAGTTTTTGACGGAAGAGTTGGCGGTCTAAAAAGCATCAAAAAATAAATCCCTTATAGATGCACGGAGAGTTTAAGGTCTACTTTTTTTTATCAAATTTTGAAATATGAATTTCGACTTTCCTAGCAAAAGTTCGTTAAAAAAAGTAAAATGGGCATAACTTTTGCATACGATGTCGAAAAAAAATGATCAAGATATCAAAAAAAAAAACTAGAGAGAAAAAGGAACCCAACCTCACTCGCCTTCGGCCTGGGAGCTTTTTTTAGAATCGCCAAATTCCAAAAGGAACAAAAGTTATGGTAGTTTTAAGATTTTGACTAGAAAAAAAAAACTGTGGCGCACCCCTTAATTTCGTGCGCCACAGAATTGTGGAGGCAGGATTCGAAATCCTTCCTCCTCCCCTCCTCTTCTTCCTCTTCTACCCTCCTCCCCTCCTCTTCTTCCCTTCTCCCCTCCACTTATCCTCCACTTCTCATCTTCTACCTCTCCACTTCTCTCCTCTCCTCCATCTACTACTCCACCTCTCCTCCTCCTTCACCACCACCACCACCACCACCTCTCCTCCTCCTCCACCACCACCACCACCTCTCCTCCTCCACCACCACCATCTCCGGCGAGCTCCTCCTCCTCCTCTTCCACCACCACCAACCCTCCGGTGAGCTCCTCCTCCTCCTCCACCACCACCTCTCCTCCTCCTCCTTCTCCTCCTCCACCACCACCTCTCCTTCTCCTCCTCCTCCTCCACCACCACCACCACCACCACCACATCCGGCGAGATTCTCCTTCTCCTCCCCACCAACTCCGGTGACCCCCATCCTCCACCCACCAACTCCGGCGAGCATCCAACGAAATCCGGCGAAATTTCGAAATTTCAAAAAATTCCCGTGGCCAGATCTGGCCGCCTTTTTTTTGAAATTCAAAAAAAAAATCTGTGGCGCACCCCCCTTGGTGCGCCAAAGAATTGCAAATTTCTGTAGCGCACGGCTGAGGTGCGCGACAGAATTGACATTTCTGTGGCCCACGGCCACGGTGCGCCACAGAAAAATTTTCTATGGCGTGAATTCTGTGGCGCACCCCTCTGGCTCCTAGGTGCGCCACAGAATCTCAATTTGGTGCGCCACAGATAGGCCTTTTTCTACTAGTGGAGCCATCATTATGTCCAATTGGATTGCTCCCAGTATATGCCTTTGTCGCTTAGAAGTTTGTAGATGCCTGCTGTTGTAGGAATTTTACCGGTGGTGATGAGCTTGCGGTGGTCTGCGAGATCTGAGGCTAGAACTCTCAACTGATTAAGGTAGTTTTGTAGATGAGTGAGTTGATTTTGCGCCGTTTGTGATAATGGCAGCATGAGTTGAATCTCCGATTGGCCGTTACTGACCTGTGATCTGACTGAGCCACGTTGGTCTGGCGCGAAGGAGCACGGAACTGGCATTGCGTCCGCAAGTCGCCCTAGCGGCATCCAGCTGCCAATCCAGAACGCAGTGAATTCACCTGACCTGATAGTGCATGTTGTTGCTTGCTGGACACAGATAATGGCTGGCAATAGAGATTTCCAAAAAGGGGTGTCTGAGGCAGTGTGTCTGTCTGGGATATGTTGTTGTAGATACCAGCCAGAGAGCCATTGAAAGCAAGGTCCACAGGCTCCGGATAACAGCTTGGAGGCGAGCCCTGCCATTAGAGCCTTGTTGTGTAAGTGGAGGTTACGGACCCCCAGCCCACCATGTTGCTTTTGCATGGTTACCACCTCCCAGGCAACAAGGCAGTGGCCTCCATGAATCTCGTCCTTGTTTTTCCCAAAGAAGGCCCTACGCTTTCTGTCGATGGCTTCAATACTGGCCTTGTCCCAGGCAATGCAGGCCATGAAAAAGGTTGGGATTGCAGATAGTACGGAGTTTACCATTTCCAGTCTTCCACCCTGAGATAGAAGTTCGGGGACCCAACCCGGCAGTCGGCGATCAATCCTATCAAGAACTGGCTGCAGCATGGAGTGGTTGATTTTAGTCATAGAGAGTGGTAGCCCAAGGTATATGTGCATGGCATTGAACTAACATTGCAGCCAAGAATCTGAGCCACCGTATTCGTTTCATCTCTGCTGAGATTGAGTGGGACCATGGTGCTTTTATGGCAGTTCATCTGCAGGCCATTGAAAGTAGCAAAGGCATCTAGTATCGTTTTCGCAAAAGTAGCATGTTGAGTTGTTCCTTTGAGGATAAGAAAAGTGTCGTCAGCATACTGAAGTACTGGCATGGGTGCTCCTTGCAATAACGGGTGTAGGATGAGTCCTTGGTCGTATGCCTTTCGGAACATCTGTTGTAGGATATCAGCCATAATATCGAATAGGTAGGGTGAGATTGGATCGCCTTGTCTTACCCCTTTTTGAATTTTGAAAACCTCCCCTGGCACCCCGTTGATCAGAACCTGTGCGTTGGAAGTGATATGTAGCCGCCTGATCCAGCTGATCCACCTTTGTGGGAAACCACGCATGTGCATGGTGTGAAGCAGAGATTGTCAGCATACATAATCAAAAGCCTTCTGAAAATCTAGCTTAAGCACGATTATTGGCATCCGCCGCTTGTGTGCACACTGAGCCATTTCAATTGCAGTGGCGAAATTTTCAATAAAGCCTGATTGCATCTGGTCAACCAGGCCCTGTATCTTGTTCTGAAGCCTGTTCGATAACACCTTTTGCAATCAGTTTAGGAATGTTATGCTGTAGCGAAATTGGCCTGTAATCTGACACAGTTAGTGGCACATTGCATTTTGGAAGCAATGTGATGAATGCTATGTTAACCCCGGCGATGTCAGCGTGGCCTTCGTGTATAGACTGAAAGAGCTGTATTAGATCATCCTTAAGCTCTTCAGCATATACCTTAAAGAATTCGTTGGTAAATCCATCAGGCCCCAGCTTTTGCTAGCAGGAGCTTGTTTTATCCCATTGATAATTTCTTCCCATGAGAATGTGTTTTGTAGTGAGCTCAGTGATGGTGAGAGATCATCATAGAGAGTTGCTAGATTCAGATTAGTAGTCCATTGCCTGCTTTCTCCAAAGAGGGCCTTGAAATGTTCTGTTGTCAGCTGCCGCTTCTCGTGTTCATCGAAAATGTCTTGCCCTTGCGAATGAAAACAACGGATCTTATTTTTTCTATGCCTGTAGGTGGCCATGGTGTGGAAAAAGCACGTGTTCTCATCCCCAAGATTGCACCATTTTATTTTAGCACGTCTCTTCAAGAATCTTGCATTTTGTGTTGCGAGAGCCACAATCTTTTCTTTACACTTTGCACGTAGCTGAAATTCTGGGTCAGTAAGAAATCTCCACTCCTCAACTGCGTCAAAATAGTCGACTACATGCTCATTGTTTGCCAGAATGGTTCCCTGTGATTGATTTCTTTTCATCCAGTCCCTGGCTGCTGCTCTGGTAGCCCGCAGTTTATGGTTAATTTTGGTAACAATTGGCATGGCTCTCGTCCCTCTGGTCAGTCTGTTCTTGGTGATCTCGATCAAAACAGAGTTAGAGCTTGATGGCTACCTTCCTCTCGTAGGGGTTCATGTGGCGTTGCTGAAGGATAGGTAGCTTTCCTGCGTGCTGGAGCGTGCATGGAGGCCGAGGAAGAGGTTCTTGAGGAAGGCTTGCTTGAAGGACATGGTGCTGGCTTTGGTGTAAGTGTTAGGTCCTTGCATGGCTTCTGTTCTCTTCTTTGATCTCTTGCTTGGGGAAAGACAAGATGTACTTGCGGGTGGAGTTGTGGTGATATGTATGTGACGGATAGGTAGCTCTCCTGCTGCTTAAATATGAGTCTCCGGCCCTACTGAAACACACTGCCAACATGCATGCATGTGACTGATTCGTAATTGATCTCTCAGACACGCCGACATGTATGCATGATTTTTGTCGTCCTTGATCGTGCTAACATGGCATGTCCTGTTCTTTAGGATGTACCTGTCGGGGGCTTAAAGCTCAAAAGTAGACGACCTCTCTTGACATTAGAGATCGCTAATGCAGCATGCTGGCAGGCTCATATTCTTCTATGATTGTACATTGTCGTATACTAGGCATGGACGTAGAACCGCCACGTACGGCACAAAAGATGTCCACAAGCTTAAGGTCTGCGAGTCTCATGTGACAACAACATAATAGCTGAGCGGGCTCCCCGCATCGTCATGGTTACACAGAAATGGCCGGGTTGAAAAGTTGAACGGGATTTAGTCAGAGACCACGCTAGATACGCGCCACAAGTGCGCCACAAGTACACAGCTGCATGGCCATCGCAAACACATCAACGTCGTGCATCTCATGCAACTAGCTAGGTATCATCATTGTTTTTTGCGGTCATAAATATGCGCATATATACATTCATCCTTATGAACGCACACACGCACATATTGTCCCTCTGACCATCTCTGAGAGACTGACCTAACGGGTCGGTCTTTGCCGTTTATTGTATATGGATACGAAGATGGTCAAGTAATAATCTTCTGACGATTACGATACCAGGGAATTCAGAACCGTCCCAAACTCATATGCTCTGCCTAAAAAATCAAAAAAAAAATTGGAAAAATATTTTTAAAAATTCTAAAAAACATTAGTGATAAATATATATAAGTGGGGGCAAATCAAGCTAATTATAAGTCAAATAAGAATTGCAACATATTTGTCAAATTCCATGGTGAAATAAAATTTGTGATGTTCAATACAAAAAAAAGACAAATATGGGGCCAAACTTATGTTTTAGAGCACCGGTTTTGTGTTTTGGTACCGAGCACCAAACATGTCATTTTACCACGAAATTTGGTATGTATGTAGAGCAGCTGTATACGTGCATCACCAATTTTCAGAAAAAAATCATTTTTTTAATTTTTTATTCACATATGAGCATATGACCTTAGGAGCCAAAACATTACTCCCATGTCAGTCCAATTAAATTATAATTAATACTCGCTCCGTTCCATATTAGATGACTTTCATTTATCTAACTATAGATGTATCTAGACATGTTTTAGTCATAGATACATCTATATTTGGACAAATGGAAGTCAAATATTTTGGAACGGAGGGAGTACATACTCTACCTGTATGATACCTTTCCCTTACACCTTTGATCCCTTACTCCTCTGTCATCTCCTCTGGTGATCACCCGGAACAGCCAAAGCACTAGCAGCCGGAAGGAGCTCTCCCCATCGCTGTCGTCTGCTAGGTCCACGGTGGCCGCAAACCTCGTTCCCTAAGGGGGGTGCATGGGGGGCGCAAGCTGTCTCTCTTGACGATGGAGTCTTGTTCTCGGGCGGTGGCCATGGTTGGCGGCGGCAGGTGAGGCTTGGGCCTCCCTCTGCAGTACGAACTCAGTTCTCGACAATGTGTGTGCAACTTGTTTTTGTCACCAGGTTGTCTGTTTGCGCTCTCATGATAGTCATGTTCTATGACGATCGACGAGGGTGTCTGTACCTATTTTAGGCCAGTTCCCGCTAATTAACAAGCCAATTTCTTCAACGTTTTTAGACAAAATGAGGTAATGTTGCCCGTGTTGTTCAAGAAAAGAAAGACGATAATCTGATTACAAAAGCTAGCCGAGCATGTGCGTGTGATGGTCACAAATAAATTTGGCTTCAATATCAAGTCGAAGGATTGGTACCATCATTAAATAGGATTGCTTTTCTAAAGGAGAAATTGGCGCAGTTGCAATCGGGGGGTTCGTGGGAGGTTAAAATTGCCAACTAGGATCCAAGGTGCATCACCAAGATCATGGGAGTTTAGGCTAGCAAGTAAACCTTCCTTATTAGCATGGTTGCATGGGGCATAGGTGTTAGAGACATGCAAAGGGGAAGCGTCGACTCTGCAAAAACATATCAACAGATAGTACATCGGCAATGCAAAACTTTCTATAGAGGTACACAACGTTATCATCCGAACCGAAGAAGTGCCACCAGATTATCCGAAAACATCAGTATGTTTGAAAGAGTGAAGGTAGGGGGAGGAAGGAGGAGGATTCACATAAATGTTTGATAGTGTAGTTTTTTGGAGAGCAATAAAGTGAGGACGAGCCGCTAAAAGTTCAGCGTATATATGAGAGCATTTGTTTGAGTCTCGATAACCTCACGTGTTCCAGGTGCAGTTAGATAAAGAGATACAATTCATCGCGTAGACAGAGAAAGAGATACTCACTCCGTATCAAAATGCAATATGTTTTACTGTTTACTAAACAATACGTATCTAGACAAGTTTTAGTGTAAGATACACATGAATCTACACATTAAAACATGTCTATTTACGTTTGGTCTAGAAACCGCTTAAGGTCTCCCAAGTGCATGATGACAAAATAATTTTCACCCGCACTCATCAAACTTGTGCCTAGCACCCTCAATTGCACCCTCCTGAGGAGTGTAGAACATGTGTCCGTCGCATTGGTGGGTGATGCACAAGCGGCGAGCCCCCCTCACCCCTCTCTCCTCCCGTCCTCCCAAACGGCAGCCCGCTAAAATTTTGAGAATTCGTAACCAAAAAATAGAAAGCGGCCACCATATTCGCCAACTCAACACGGAGATCGGACAAAAGTATCGACAAACTCAAATCCGGTTGCATAACAAATAACCGTCTCGGCTAACACAAGTTCGGCCATCAAAAGGGCACCAACATCACAAACGGTGCATGCCAGTATATTTCTCAGCCTCCTCTTCTTCCTCCCCCGCGTCCTCTTCTACTTGTCCCTCTTGAGCCACATGTGCCGCCGTGATGGCTTGTTTCCACCTGGAAGTAGGCCTTTTGATCGGGGTTCATGTCGTCTGTGTTGTTGGCCATGATCAAGGGCTCTTCGGCATTCTCCATGCCCTTCACTTTGTCATTCTCCAAAGTAAGGTAAGTGTCCCACCTTTTTTGGATATCGGCTTAGTGCATATTCATTTTGTTTGCACAATTGCCGGCCACAATGAATGCAAACATGCAATTTTTGATAGTTGCGGCTGATATACATATTTTATTATTCATACTCCATATGGTACCGTGTCAAACAAAGAGTTATATAAACTTCATTAAGATAATAAAAGGAAAGAAATAGAAAAATATAGACCGCTAATTAAAAATATTTTACTAGCCGCTTTATAATATGCTTCAATGAAAAAGATCATTGAACTCCTAATCTTGTGTTTTCCGGTAAGCCAACATTTTGTATCAATTCAAGTGAGTGGCGATCATCTCTAAATATGGAGAATCTTGTTACTCTTGATCCCAGGTAGTCTTGCCCGCACTATAAAGCATGCACTCTATTGTGTTGAGGAACAAGCTGAGTTGTTCCTAATGCCTCCCAAATCTAACATATTCAAGAAAACACAGACTTAAATGGAATAAAAAGTAGAGAAATTTCCTTGAGTAGCACTATATGCATCGTGGCTACCTCATTTGATATCTGTAAGTCATAGTGGACGGAAGTTGTTGTAGCTAGCTGGCATCTATAAGTGGACACAAGACGAGGGCTATATACATGCCACAACGTATGAAAGTGATAGGAATAAACAAATATGATTTTTTATTAAAAGGGGCGCCCAGCCTCTGCATCAGGCTGGTTCACACGGCTTTTATTAGAAATAAAACATCAGAGTTAAAGTTACAACCAAAGAGTAGCACAAAGAGAGAAACAATTGCTCAAACACCCAGCTATTACTAAGGACCACAACGAGAATAAGACAATTAAACTCCAGCAAAAAGATGCTACACATAACTCAATCATCTAGTGTGTAACCAGACACGCTTGTTGAAGATAGCCCGAACGATCGCCATCAATAGAGTGCATACATAGTCCAAAGGAATGCGTTGGTCCTCTGGCAGAAGATGCTACCATAGGTGCATCCAGTGGGTAGCCAGATGAATGACCTGCAAAAAAAATCTCAATTTTCTTATTCTTAAAAAGAATTTCATTCCTGCAATTCCAGATTTCCCAAAGCAAAGCACATACACCTATGTGTATAAATGCTTTTCTATTATTATCAACCCCAAATAACCAGTTACCAAAGATATTAGCTATACTAGAAGGAGGTGAAATCAGCGTAAAATGTACTATCCTCCAAATCTTCCTAGCAAAATTGCAGGAAACAAACAGATGTTGAACGGTCTCTAGTTCTCCGCGAAGAACACACTTTTTGCACAAATACCATCTCCTCTTAGATAAATTATCTTTTGTCAGCACTTCTTTCTGGAAACAAACCACATTTTTTTTTTAATCCTATGAGACATGTTTCATTTCCACAAATACTTTCGAAGGAATCTAACATCCCCATTCATGAGATCTCCATAAAAAGATTTAACGGAGAAAGAACCTGAATTAGTGAGAGTTCACTTGATACCATCTTGGTTATCTGATAAATTAACTTTCATAAGTCTTTCTACCAAATGCAACAAATCCAACCAGGCTTCCCACTTATCCCCCACAAGAGCCCATCTAAACTGTATACTGAGAGGAGAGTGACCAAGCACATGGGACACTAAGACATTTTTTTAACGCACAATCGCATACAGAGAAGGATATTGGGTTGCTAAAGAAAAATCTCCTAACCAAATACCCTCCCAAAATCTAATACCCTCACCATTACCAAGATTAAACTTAATACACTAAAAAAAACTCATCTTTAACCCTCATTATTCCTTTTCCAAAAAGGTGAATCAGTGGGTTTAGCCTCCAATTCAGCTAGAGTATTTCTCCGAAGTATTTATTTGTAAGCAACTCATGCCACATCCCATCCTTCGTTAACAACTTAAACAGACATTTACTTAGGAGGCACCGATTCTTTATATCAAGAACCTCTATATCTAAGTACGTACGTATCCAGCTGGCCGTCGGAAACACGTCAACCTCGTGCATCGCATGCAGCTAGCTACCTATCATAATTCTGGGTTATCGTACGCTAGGTATGGATTCAAACATGAAAAAGTAGCACAATGCAAGATATCTTCAAGCTTATGAAGATGACAATAGCTTAATTACTGAGCTGGCCGGATCCATGTAACATGGCTATGGTCACACGAAACAATGGCTTGAAATATCAAGTTGAAGGAGGAGAAGCCGAGAGCTCTAGTAGGTAAGGTCGCAACAAGAAGACGCACATGAAGCGTCAGTGAGGCGCTAGCACTTGGCAGCGGTATCAGTTCTGCGGCGTAGGTATGGCGGATGTGCTGACGTGCATGTGAAGGACGGTGAGAGCATCTTCACCAGCGCTCATCAAATTTGTGCCTGATATCCTCAATTGCGCCCTACTTAGTGGTGTAGATTATGTGTCAGTCGCATTGGTGAGTGATGCACAAGCGACGACCCCCTCCCCCGCCCTCCCAAACGGCAGCCGGATCAAATTTTGAGAATTGTTAACAAAAAAATAGAACGCAGCCAACATATTCGACAACTCAACACGGCGGTCAAATGAAAGTATCGACCTACTCAAATCCGGCCACATAATAGTTAACCGTCTCGTCCAACACTAGTACGGCAATCAAACCAGCACCATCATCACAAATGGTGCATGTAAATTCATTTCTTGGACTCCTCTTCTTCCTCCTTCTTCTCCTCTTCTTCTCCTTCCTGTTGAGCCACCAGTGCCACCGTGATGCGCCTTTTTCAGCCTCAAAGTTGGTCTTTTGACCGGGGCTCATGTCGTCTGTGCTGTTGGCCATGATCGAGCTCTCTTAGGCATTCTACGTGCCCTTTACTTTGTCATTCGCCGAAAGTGGCCCACCTTTTTGGATATCGGCGTGCATCTTCATTTTGTTCGCACAATTGCCGGCCACAATGAATGCAAACATGCAATTTTCGATAGTTGTGGTTGATGTGCATATTTTATTAATCATACAGTATATGATAATGTGTCAAACCAAGAGTTATACAAACTTACTAAGGTAATAAAAGAAAGAAATCGAAATATATAAAGACTACTAATTAACAATATTTTACTAGCCGCTTTACACTGTGCTTCAATGAAAAAAGCACTGTACTCTTAATCTTGCGTTTTCGGCAAGCCAACATTTTGTCAAGTAGGTGTCAATCATCTCTAAATATGGTGACTCATGTTACTCTTGATCCCAAAGAGTCTCGCACTCCATTGTGATTACGAACAAGCTGATTTGTTCCTAATGCCTCCCAGATCTAACATATTCCTCAAAAGATAGACTTAAATGGACTAAAAAGTAGAGATATTTCCTTGAGTAGCACTATATGCATGGTGGCTACCGCATTTGATATATGTAAGCAAGAGATGGTGTGAGCCTGCTTTGTTAGACACGTCGGTGTTTATTTATTTCAGCGAAATCACGCACGCTGTGGGCAACTCAATTAGGGAACATGTAAGAGAGGTGGTGGAGGATGGCAAACCTAATATACTCCTTTTCCTATTTTACTTCTAGCCTAATACAATAGCACCATTCTAAGTTTGGGTTGTTAATGTTGCATATGTGTATTAAATTGGATTCAACAGACACGCTGAATCCTTCTACAAAAGAGAGATAATTGTTGGAAAAAAGATATAGATACACTTATATATATGCTTATATGCACACAGTGAGAAGGAATTCGGATTGTGTCCCACAAAAGTTTTGCATTTCTTTGTCAAAACAATTAAAGATAATAATTTTGACAAAGCCAATAACAGCTTGACTCATGCTAATTCATTTGTACGGAAACAAACTTCACATGGAGTTTTCCAAGAAATAACCGATGAGAAAATCAAGCCATGAATAAAAAAAGAGTTCTTAACAAAGAAACCAAACTCTGTGGTCATGGATGCAAACTTAGCGGCTCCTGGGTCAATTTCTTCTACTCTCTTGTCTCCAACGGACACCTAAGAATATCAGCAACGCGAAGATTAGTGTAATCCAACAGGGGCCACCACCCTATGTATGGACAAATTTGTGAATAAATTTTTTTTGGGTAGAGCTTAGATGGGAACTTTTTTATGTACTTTTTGACGTGCGGAGGAGATGACGGAGGGTACAACTAGACTACAATACGGATAAGTTGTAAGAGAAAAATTATGGGGATGTATGTATCCACCGCCTCCCATCCAAGCATGAGAAAACAGGGGGCAAACCGAGATTTAAGAAGTGTAGACCCAGATTAATCGTCATAATTATGGGAGACAGACAACTGGGATTTATCACCATGAATGAATAATAAGGCTGCCGCTATTTGATCAGACCGCACGCAACCTGAAGAAATGAGGAAACGGTGGATGCTTCGGCCTTGGGCTAGTAGCCACAGGACGGGACTTGGGGTGAACAAAGGGAGAGAGAAGAGAAATGCATGGCATGCCTCTTTTACCCACACGTTGTTGGTGCGACAGTGAACCTAAGCATGGTGGTAAGGAATACAACGTCATTTTAGAATATTCTCCACGACCCAAATAGCGAGAAGTCGCCAACCAATAGTGAGGTTGCTGCAGTGACGATGATGACAAGAATGTAGGCACTCGGGTGAAAATACATGATCTCTTATCAGTAAATATTGACACAGGTGTGTCATGCCCTTCATGAAGGTGGTGCCTCGAAGCTCAAATTTGGAATGAGTCCCCTCAGATCGGCATAGGGGCGGACTTGTCACCATCGGAGTGCATGCAACATTTTCTTGTTGAATTATCTGTCTAGTCGTTGTTTATTTTTGTTGTTTGTTCACTTATAAGAGTATTTATATAAGTATTATGGAGATACTACTGCGACACAAAGCATTTTTTTACGGTTTTGCTAATGCTTCGATTGATGAGACTAAAATTAGAGCTCATTCAACTCAAGCACCATCAGATTTGCATCAGGGGGTGCACCCTATGGGTTGAAAGTGCAGTTGCGGTTGTGATATTTTTGTTTTAAGAAACACAGTACAAACACAAGTACTCATATACACGTGCATACACTCTTCCCTATGAACGCACTGTTACACGCAATAGCAAATCAACGATGAAATTAAGCAAGATCAAACCAACGGGGACACGAGATTTTAACGTGGAAAACCCTTCCAACAAGGAAGAGAAAAAACCACGGGCGCCAGCCAGCAATACTTCACTATTTTCGGGTGAGGTTACAATCGCGCCGGGATTTACAATATGTGGTTTATCCCGTGCGGCGGCTTACAAGAGGTATATAAAGGCGGTCCTGACCTAACTAGGTCGGTAACTGTGAATCCAACTCCGACTCGGTATCAACTGTGAATCCAACGGCGACGGGCCTCCGCGTAGCGGAGGCCGAACTTTCATCTATCTTCATATGAATTTGGATCACCATAAAATAACACTCCACCTTGAGACAAATTCCCTCTTGTAGCATAAATGAGAATCTTCACCTGAAACACACAAGAGAAAACACCTTCGACGCCAAATAGCCTCTTGGGCTAAGCAGTGATACCAACTAAGCTTGAGCAAAGCTCAAACTTAGCAATAGGAACTGGCTTTATCATCATATCAGCAGGATTATCATGAGTACTAATCTTGCATACCTTCAGCTTACCTTGTGCAACAACATCACGCACATAATGGTACTTGACATCAATGTGCTTTGTTCTCTCATGGAACATCTGATCCTTAGTAAGGTAAATAGCACTCTGACTGTCACAAAATAGGTTAATGCAAGTATCATCTCCACAAAGCTCAGCAAACAGACCTTTCAACCACACTGACTCTCTGCATGCTTCAGCAATAGCCATATACTCAGCCTCAGTAGTAGACTGTGCAACAACACCCTGCAAGGTAGCCTTCCAGCTAACGGCACATCCACTAATTGTGAACACATAACCTGTGAGGGATCTCCTCTTATCCAAGTCGGCAGCATAATCTGAATCCACATAGCCTGCGAGTCCCTCACCAGTCCTGCCAAACTTCAAGCAAGCTTTGGATGTGCCGCGAAGGTACCTGAAAATCCACTGAACAGATTTCCAATGTTCTTTACCAGGATTAGCCATGTATCGACTGACCAAACTCATAGCTTAAGACAAATCAGGTCGGGAACACACCATGGCATACATTAAGGAACCAACAGCACTAGCATAGGGAACTCGTGACATATACTCAATATCTTTGTCAGTAGTAGGACATTGCAATGCTGACAACTTGAAGTGCGAAGCAATTGGAGTACTAACAGACTTTGCATCATGCATATTAAAACGATGAAGAACTTTCTTAATGTAATTCTCCTGACTAAGAAATAGCAATCTAGATTTTCTGTCTCTTGAAATTTCCATACCTAGAATTTTCTTAGCAGGACCAAGATCCTTCATCTCAAACTCACTACTCAATTGTTTCTTCAATGTAGTGATTCTTTCATGCTCTTGGCAGCAATTAACATATCATCAACATATAGCAGCAAGTATATAGGTGATTCATCAACAAATTTAATGTACACATAGCTATCATATTCAGACCTCTTAAAGCCATGTGACATCATAAAACAATCAAACCTTTTATACCATTGTCGAGGATACTGTTTCAAACCGTAAAGGGACTTCTTTAGCTTGCACACGAAATCCTCTTTACCAGGCACTATGAACCCATCAGGTTGGTCCATGTATATCTCCTCCTCAAGTTCTCCATGCAGAAACGCAGTCTTCACATCTAACTGCTCAAGCTCAAGATCATGCATAGCAACAATACTAAAGAAAGTACGGATAGAACTATGCTTGACAACAGGTGAGAACACATCATTATAATCCACTCCTGGAATCTGGCTGAAACCTTTTGCTACTAACCTTGCCTTAAACCTTGGAGGCTCTCTTGGAGATAAACCCTCCTTTCTCTTGAAGATCCACTTACAGCGTACGGTCTTCTTTTGTTTAGGCAAGCGCACAATATCCCATGTGCCATTCCTATCAAGTGATTGCATCTCCTCGTGCATTGCACCAATCGACTTGTCACGATCAACCGAAGCAATAGCTTCATTATATGTAGAAGGTTCAGCATCATTCTCCACCTGTTCTGCACAACTTAGAGCAAAATAAACAACATCACATTCCTCAATTAAACGAGTACGAGGCCCTTTATTCCTCTTCTCTCTGCGCTCTGAAATAGACAAATTTTCTTGCTGCACAATAGGAGGTGAGGGTGGCACAATATCCTCCCCATCAATTTCAGTTTCCTCCTCATCCAGGGGTTCTAGCTCCACCTGCACACGAACTCGTGGTTCGTCCTCATCAGAAGAATCTGGCACAACATCAGTCGACAAACTGTCCTCATACATAACAGATTCATTAAACACAACACTCCTACTAAAGAAAGTCTTTTTGGTTTCCGGGTTCCACAACTTATATCCTTTTACTCCAGAACCATAACCAAGAAATAAGCACTTAACATCTCTAGGCTCTAACTTTCCATTATCAACATGAGCATAGGTGCAACCAAAAACTTTCAGTTGTGAATAATCAGCTGACTCACCAGACCATACCTCAATAGGAGTTTTCTTGTCAAGAGGGATGGATGGTGACCTGTTAATCAAGTAGCAGGCAGTGTTAGCAGCCTCAGCCCAAAAACGCCTATTCATGCGGGCGTTAGACAACATGCAGCGAGCTTTGGAGATGATCGTCATGTTCATCCGCTCAGCTACACCATTCTGCTGAGGTGTGTATGGGATGGTGTGATGCCTGACAATGCCTTCCTGCACACAATAATCATCGAAAGCATGCGAACAAAATTCGCCACCATTGTCAGTACGAAGCAACTTCACCTTTCTTTCAGTTTGCTTTTCAATCATAACTTTCCACTCCTTAAAAGCAGCAAAAGTATCATCCTTAGTTTTCAGGAAATAAGGCCAAACTCTTCTAGAGTAATCATCAATGATAGTAAGCATATAACGAGCACCACCATAAGAGGGCTTACGTGAAGGCCCCCACAAATCAGCATGTACATAATCCAATGTACCTTTAGTGGTATGAACGGAAGCATTGAACTTAACTCTCTTATGCTTACCAAACACGCAGTGTTCACAGAACGGCAACTTACTCATATTGCAGTTCTTCAGAAGTTCTCTCTTCACCAATTCTGCCATACCATGTTCACTCATGTGTCCAAGTCGCTTATGCCAGAGGTTAGTTGTACTTGGATCATCATTAGTAATAACAGCAGCAGTACCAGACAATGTGCTACCTCTAAGGATATATAACTTGGCAGAATTCATATCACCAATCATAACAATGAGAGAACCTTTTGATACCTTCAGGCGTTTATCCCCTCCGGCGTACTTGTACCCGTCACAGTCAAGGGTACTCAGCGAGATCAAATTTCTCGCCATGGATGGTATGTGTTTCACTCCCGTCAATGTACGTGTCATCCCACCATGGGTCTTGATCTGAACAGATCCAACGCCAACAATGTGACATTTGTTGTCGTTCCCCACACGCACAAAATCTCCAGTCTGCACAACCTCTTAAGAACTGAACCAATCTTTGTTACAGCAAATATGAAACGAACAAGCAGTATCAAGAATCCACTCATCATCACGGGTAACACATGCAGCAAAAACAGCTAGGCATTCACCATCCGAACTATTATCACCAGCAACAACAGCAGCCTTACCAGTACCATTACCATTACCGTCAGATTTATTTTTCGGTTGGTATGTGCCGTTCCTTTTCTCCTTGTTCTGCACCTTCCAGCAATCCTCGATGGTGTGATTGGTTTTCTTACAATACCTGCAGAACTTGTCACGTCCTTTGGACTTGGAACGGTCCCTGCTCTTATCTCTGTTGTTGTTGTAGTTGTTATCTCGCTGCTCAGGTCTGCCTCGAACCTGCAATGCATCGCCTTTGGAGGACGATGGGTTAGACTGCACCATAACTTTCATCTTTTCCCTGGTCTGCAGGGCCTCACAAACTTCCGCGAGGGTTAGTTCATTGCGGCTTAACAGTATGGTATCACGCAGGTTTGTAAAAGAGCTAGGCAGCGAACATAACAGCAGAAGAGCTAAGTCTTCATCATCATATTTTACCTCCATCGACACTAGGTCGGACACGATCTCCTTGAAGATCGACAAGTGGCTCATGACAGAACCACCATCTTGCATCTTGAGCGAGAACAACTTCATCTTAACATGCATCTTGCTGGTTAGATCCTTTGACATGCAGATCGATTCCAGCTTGAGCCACAACGCTGCTGCGGATTTCTCTGCTGCACTTCTTGCAAGATATCATTAGATAGATGAAGTTGAATCAACGACAAAGCCTTACGATCTTTGCGTTTCTCATCGACAGTCCAATCCTTGGCTTCCTTATTCCCGAATTCATCTAGCGCCTCATCAAGATCCGATGATTGCGATAGAATCGCACGCATCTTTACCTGCCACAGAGAAAACCTCGTCTTGTAGTCCAGCAACGGTAGATCAAACTTCATCGATGCCATCGCGAATCCCTAATCTGAAACAGGGCTCTGATACCACTTGTTACACGCAATAGCAAATCAACGATGAAATTAAGCAAGATCAAACCAACGGGGACACGAGATTTTAACGTGGAAAACCCTTCCAACAAGGAAGAGAAAAAACCACGGGCGCCAGCCAGCAATACTTCACTATTTTCGGGTGAAGTTACAATCGCGCCGGGATTTACAATATGTGGCTTATCCCGTGCGACGGCTTACAAGAGGTATATAAAGGCGGTCCTGACCTAACTAGGTCGGTAACTGTGAATCCAACTCCGACTCGGTATCAACTCGTACCGTACCGCGTAGCCTCCGGCGACGGGCCTCCGCGTAGCGGAGGCCGAACTTTCCTCTATCTTCATATGAATTTGGATAACCATAAAATAACACGCACACCCTATCCTATGAGCACCTCCGAGAGACTGACCTGACAAGTCTTGAGATTGACAAAGTCACCACAGGCGCCTCGCTGTCGATGGGAACGTCGCCTCCCATTGAAAGAATATTTCGCATAAATGTGATACACAGTGTGAAACCTAGGACTTGAACTCTGGTGGGCTGGGGGTACAACCACCCTCCTAACCATCCAACCACAGGTTGGTTCGCGGTTGTAATTTTTCAGTTGTATGTAATCGCAACTGAATTTTTTCAATTATAAGTGGTTTGCAAGTGAGAAAAAATAGTTCATCGCTGTAAGAAATTTTCACACAGCAAAAACACTGTTCACGTAGATCTCAAAATTATGGTGTTACATCGCATGAATCAGAATTAAGCTAATTATAGATCAAATAAGAATGGCCACAGTACACCCTTATTTTTACCGATGTACGATTTTGTTTGACACTATGGAATAATCAATAATATTATGGCCGTGTAGATCTACCTCTCTTGGGGAGAAAAAGCAGACATTGCAGCTTGTTATGGCAGTACTGATCGGACCTCTATGAAGATGGAGGCAAAATCTTTCACAACTAGGCACCCCACCACCATCTGGAAAAAACAGCGTCAGCATCACTCTCTCATAGCCTCATTTTCTATAATGTCACACCGAGACAGCTCACAGCTGCATGCCAATTGTGCAAGTAATTAGTAATTAAGACACGTAGTCAGAGTATTACACAGAAAATCATCATTAGACGGAATCGTAAAAATCTGTTGGCAGATTTCACTTACCTGCAGCATATTCGAGCTGGATCTTTGCACAGCTTCGGAGACCTGGCGGAGCACGTCGATCTGAGCGCGTAGATGCACGACGTAGTCCATGGCCTCGCGTAGCAGCGTGGCCTCGCCGACGGCGGCGTCCCGGCCTCCTGGTATCACCTCCCGCAGCGCCATCGTCCTCCTCCTCACCAGCCTCCTCGCAAGGTCACCTCCGCCATCGGTCGATGCTGCGGCAGAAGCACGGCTTCTCGTCAAGCTCCTCTTCCGGCCGCGGCACCTGAGCACAATCCTCCTGCACCGCTGCGTCTTCCACGCCGCGCCGGACGCTGGGGCCAAGATGGCCTTCGGCCACCTCGCTCCGCGGCCCCGTGCAGCCGCCATGGCGATATCGGCGGAGTGCTTGATGGCTACCTTCCTCTCGTTGGGGTTCATGGTGTTGCTGAAGGATACGTAGCTCTCCTGCGTGGTGGAGCGTGCATGGAGGCGGAGGAGGAGGTTCTTGAGGAAGGCTTGCTTGAAGGACATGGTGCTGGCTTTGGTGTTGGTGTTAGGTCCTTGCATGGCTTTTGTTCTCTTCTTTGATCTCTTGCTTTTGGGCAAAGACAAGATGACTTGCTGGTGTAGTTGTGGTGATATGTATGTGACGGATAGGTAGCTCTCCTGCTGCTTAAATATGAGTCTCCGGCGCTACTGAAACACACTGCGAACATGCATATGCATGTGACTGATTCGTAATTGATCTCTCAGACATGCCGACATGCATGCATGCATGATTTTTGTCGTCCTTGATCCTGCTAACATGGCATGTCCTGTTCTTTAGGATGTACCTGTCGGGGCTTAAAGCTCAAAAGTAGACGACCTATCTTGACATTAGATATCGCCTTAATGCAGCATGCTGGCAGGCTCATATTCTTCTATGATTGTACATTGTCGTATACTAGGCATGGACGTAGAACCGCCACGTACGGCACGAAAGACGTCCACAAGCTTAAGGTCTGCCAGTCTCATATGTGACAATAACATAATAGCTGAGCGGGCTCCCCGCGTCGTCATGGTTACATAGAAATGGCGGGCTTGAAAAGTTGAAAGGGATTTAGTCAGAGACCACGCTAGATACGCGCTACAAGTACAGCTGCATGGCCGTCCAAACACATCAACGTCGTGCATCCCATGCAGCTAGCTATGTATCATCATTGTTTGAGAAACACAATACAAACGCAAACTCTCATAAATACTCGCATACACTCACCCCTATCGCATACTCTATTACTATGAGAACCTCCGAGAGACTGAGCCGGCGGGTCGGTATTTTTCGTATACTATATATGGATACAAAGATGGACAAGTAGTAATCTTCTGACGATTATGATACCGGGAAATTCAGAACCGCTCCCAAACTCATATGCTCTGCCTAAAAATCAAAATCAAAATTGGAATTTTTTTTAATTTTTTTTTTCTAAAAAACATATATAAGTGGGGGCAAATTAAGCTAATTATAAGTCAAATAAGAATTGCAACATATTTGTCAAATTCCATGGTGAAATAAAATTTGTGCTGTTCTATGCAAAAAAGACAAATATGTGGCCAAACTTATGTTTTAGATCACTTGTTTTGTGTTTTGTACCGAGCACCAAACATGTCATTTTACCACGAAATTTGGTATGTATGTAGAGCACATGTATACGTGCATCACCGATTTTCAAAAAAAAAATCATTATTTATTTTTTTTATTCACATATGAGCATATGACCTTAGGAGCCAAAACATTACTCCCATGGCAGTCCAATTAAATTATGATTAATACATACTCTACCTGTATGATACCTTTCCCTTACTCCTGTGTCACCTCCTCTGGTGATCACCCGGAACAGCCAAAACACTAGCAGTCGGAAGGAGCTCTCCGTATCGCTCCCGCCACCGCTGTCGTCTGCTAGGTCCATTGTGGCGGCAAACCTCTGACGATGGAGTCTTATTCTCGGGGGTGGCCATGGTTGGCGGCGGCAGGTGAGGCTTGGGGCTCCCTCTGCAGCACGAACTCAGTTCTCGACAGTGTGTGTGCAACTTGTTTTTGTCGCCAGGTTGTCTGTTTGCGCCCTCATGATAGTCATGTTCTATGACGGTCGACGAGGGTGTCTATACCTATTTTAGGCCGATTCCCGCTAATTAACAAGCCAATTCTCTTCAACGGTTTTAGATAAAATGAGGTAATGTTGCCCGTGTGGTTTAAAAGAAAGATGATAATCAGATTACAAAAGCTAGCCGAGCATGTGCGTGTCGTGGTCACAAAGAAATTTGCCTTCAATATCAGGTCGAAGGATTGACACCGTCATTAAATATGATTGTTTTTCTAAGGGAGAAATTGGCGCAGTTGCAATCCGGGTGGTTTGTGGGAGGTTAAAATTGCCAACTAGGATCCAAGGTGTGTCACCAAGATTCTGGGTGTCTAGGCTAGCAAGTAAACCTTCCTTATTAGCATGGATGCATGGGGCATAGGTGTTAGTGACATGCAAAGGGGAAGTGTCGACTCTGCAAAACACATCAACAAATAGTACATCGACAATGCAAAACTTGCTATAGAGGTACAAAATGTTATCATCCCAACAGAAGAAATGCCAGCGGATTATCCGAAAATATCAGTATGTTTGAAAGAGTGAAGATAGGGGAGGAAGGAGGAGGATTCACATAAATGTTTGCTAGTGTATTTTTTTGGAGGGCAACAAAGTGAGGATGAGCCGCTAAAAATTCAGCGTAGATATGAGAGCGTTTGTTGGAGTCTCGACAACCTCACGTGTTCCAGGTGCAGTCAGATAAAGAGATACAATTCATCGCGTAGACAGAGAAAGAGATACTCCCTCCGTATCAAAATGTAATATGTTTTACTGTTTAGTGTAAGATACACATGAATCACTGGTAGAAAATAGGCCTTCCATACGCCCCCATTAGTCCCCAAAAGTATCGACCCGCGACTATAGGGGTCTCTAGTCGCGGTTCGGGAGGAGACCCGCGACCAACAGTCTGGGCCCAGCGCGCTCGGTCCACAGCTGGCGGACGGGAGTGGCTTTAGTCCCGGTTGGCCAGGCCAACCGGGACTAATAGGTCCCCAAGGCCTTTAGTCGCGGTTGTCCAGGTGAACCGGGACTAAAGGCCCATCCCTATATATAGGGCTTAGGTGGCTGCACTTAGCCACATTTGGTGTCACTTCTACTCACAATATTCACAAGGGGTGGTGGGTTTGCTTTTTGTTCCTCCTATGCACACAAGGTGTTTGATGAAATGCCCGAGAGCATGAAACACACATGATATGGTGAGTTTTCATTTATTTTACCTCCGCGATCGCGGTTAGCAACTTGAACCTTTCATGATTTGTATTATTTCCAGCTAGTTAGTTTAACAAATGCATGATGGTTAATTATATACTTTATATAATAATAATGCAGATGAATCGGCAATGGATGTACGGTAACCGACTCTCCGGCGAGTTCACTACGGGTTTGAAAGATTTCCTCGTAGTGGCAAATGCGAACAAGCAGCGGGTTTTATTATCTGTCCATGTGCTGAATGTAAGAATGAGAATGGTCACTCCTCCTCAAAAGTCGTTCACATGCACCTGCTTCGGCACGGTTTCATGCGAAGCTATAATTGTTGGACCAAGCATGGAGAAAAAGGGGTTAGAATGGAAGAAGATGAAGAAGAGGATGATATCGATTTCAAATATCATGACGCTTTCGGTGATACTTTCATGGAGGATGATGCTGATGGTGGGGAAGGGTTTGGTGAAGGTGAAGAAGAGGCACATGATGAGCCCGCTGATGATCTTGGTCGGACCATTGTTGATGCACGGAGACGCTGCGAAACTGACAAGGAGAGGGAGAATTTGGATCGCATGTTAGAGGATCACATGAAGTCGCTGTACCCAGGATGCGACAATAGTCTGAAAAAGCTGGGATGCACACTGGATTTGCTGAAATGGAAGGCACGGGAAGGTGTAGCCGACTCATCATTTGAAAATTTGCTGAAAATGTTGAAGAATATGTTTCCGAAGAATAACGAGTTGCCCGCCAGTACGTACGAAGCAAAGAAGATTGTCTGCCCTCTAGGTTTAGAGGTTCTGAAGATACATGCATGCATTAACGACTGCATCCTCTACCGCGGTGCATACGAGAATTTGGATGAATGCCTATATGCACTGCATTGCGTTATAAGATCAGAGGCGATGACCCTGGTGACGATGTTGAGGGCGAGAAACCCAGGAAGAGGGTTCCCGCCAAGGTGATGTGGTATGCTCCTATAATACCTCGGCTGAAACGTCTGTTCAGGAACAAAGAGCATGCCTAGTTGTTGCGATGGCACAAAGAGGACCGTAAGTCCGACGGGGAGTTGAGACACCCCGCTGATGGAACGCAATGGAGAAAGATCGACAGAGAGTTCAAAGATTTTGCAGCTGACGCAAGGAACATAAGATTTGGTCTAAGTACTGCTGGCATGAATCCTTTTGGCGAGCAGAGCTCCAGCCATAGCACCTGGCCTGTGACTCTATGCATCTACAACCTTCCTCCTTGGTTGTGCATGAAGCGGAAGTTCATTATGATGCCAGTGCTCATCCAAGGTCCGAAGCAACCCGGCAACGACATCGATGTGTACCTAAGGCCATTAGTTGATGAACTTTTACAGTTGTGGGGCAGACCTGGTGTACCTGTGTGGGATGAGCTTAAAGAAGAGAAATTTAACCTACGAGCGTTGCTTTTTGTAACCATCAACGATTGGCCTGCTCTCAGTAACCTTTCAGGACAGTCAAATAAGGGACAAAGCATGCACGCACTGCTTACATGAGACTGAAAGTGTATTTTTGGATAATTGTAGGAAGAACGTGTACCTGGGTCATCGTCGATTTTTCCCCGAAATCATAATGTAAGAAAGAAAGGCAAAGCATTTCAACGGCAAGGCAGATCACCGGCCGAAGCCTGCGGAACGTACTGGAGCTGAGATATTTGATATGGTCAAGGATTTGAAAGTCATCTTTGGAAAGTGTCCTGGCGGGCAATCAGTTCCGCTGGGAGTTGACGGGCACGTACCCATGTGGAAAAAGAAATCGATATTTTGGGAGCTACAGTATTGGAAAGTCCTAGATGTCCGCTCTGCAATCGACGTGATGCATGTTACGAAGAATATTTGCGTGAACCTGCTAAGCTTCTTGGGCGTGTATGGGAAGACAAATGATACAAAGGAAGCACGGCAGGACCAGCAACTTCTGAAAGACCCAGATGACCGGCATCCGGAATGGTTTCAAGGTCGTGCCAGCTAAGCTCTTACCAAAGAAGAGAAGGTCATTTTTTTGAATGCCTGAGCAGTATGAAGGTCCCGTCTGGCTTCTCGTCGAATATAAAGGGAATAATAAACATGGCCGACAAAAAGTTCCAAAACCTGAAGTCTCACGACTGCCACGTGATTATGACGCAATTGCTTCCGATTGCTTTGACGGGGCTCCTACCGGAAAATGTTCGAGTAGCCATTGTGAAGCTATGTGCATTCCTCAGTGCAATCTCTCAGAAGGTAATCAGTCCAGAAGATCTACCACGGTTACAGAACGATGTGGTCCAATGTCTTGTCAGTTTTGAGTTGGTGTTTCCACCATCCTTCTTGAATATCATGACGCACCTCCTGGTCCACCTAGTCGAAGAGATTTCCATTCTCGGTCCTGTATTTCTACACAATATGTTCCCCTTCGAGAGTTTTATGGGAGTATTAAAGAAATATGTTCGTAACCGTGCTAGGCCAGAAGGAAGCATCGTAAAGGGCTATGGAAATGAGGAGGTAATTGAGTTCTGCATTGACTATGTTCCTGACCTTAAACCGATTGGTATTCCTCAATCGCGGCACGAGGGGAGACTAAGTGGAAAAGGCACGATCGGAAGGAAATCAACGATATGTATGGACGGTCATTCTATGACTGAAGCACACCACCCAGTTCTGCAAAATTTGAGCTTGGTGGCTCCGTACTTCGAGCAACACAAGAATATTTTACGCTCGGACAACCCGGGGAAGCCTGAATCATGGATTAGAAAGGCCCACATGGAGACTTTCGGCAGTTGGTTGCGAAAACATTTAATGAATGACAATGATGTTGGAGATCCGTTGTACATGTTGGCCAAGACACCATCTTCGACTATAACGACTTTCCAAGGGTACGAGATTAATGGGAATACATTTTACACGATCTCCCAAGATAAAAAGAGCACCAACCAAAACAGTGGTGTCCGCTTTGATGCAGCAAACGAGATTGGGCAAAAGGTCACATATTATGGTTACATAGAGGAGATATGGGAACTTGACTATGGACCCTCCTTTAAGGTCCCTTTGTTCTGGTGCAAATGGTTCAAGCTAACAGGAGGTGGGGTAAAGGTGGACGAGCAATACGGAATGACAATGGTGGATTCGACAATCTTGGTTACCTTGACGAACCATTCGTCCTAGCCAAAGATGTCGCTCAGGTTTTCTATTTGAAGGAAATGAGTAGCAAACCGAGGAAACGGAAAGATAAGAAAACGATCAGTACATCATGCGATGATCCAAAGCGCCACATTGTTCTTTCAGGGAAAAGAAACATCGTGGGAGTGGAGGACAAGACAGACATATCAGACGATTATAATATGTTTGGTGAAATTCCGCCCTTCAAAGTCAACACTGACCCAAGCATTAAGTTAAATGATGAGGATACTCCATGGATACGGCCAAATCGTAAGAAAGCGGGGACACAAGGGAAGAATTGATGTGTAATAATTTATTGTGTACCAAACTTTTTTGAATGGATCATGTGAATTATATTATCTCTGATGTGTTTAAGACTAACTCCTTTGCAAAATATTTGAGAAAACGAGTGGAAAGCATGGAAAACAGAAGGTTACTTAAATGTCTCAAAACCTTGTGAGATAAAATATCTGATTTCATAACTTTTATTAAAAACAGAAAACAGACGCGCTAGCGCGCCGCAGTGTCGCCGGAATACAAATTCTTTTATTAAAAAGAGAGAACATACGAACACTACTCCTCCTCGTCGTCGTCGGGGAACTCGTCGGTGACCTCCTCCGGGTCATCGTCGTCGGCGAACTCGTCGGTGACCTCCTCATCGTCGTTGGAGGTGCATGATGGTATGTCCGAGATAGGCCCCCACCTCGGATCGTCGGAGGCCCAGACTTCGCCGGCGCGGTCGGCCCGACGAAGCTCTTGCAGCGCCCTCGTCATCGCCTCCCAAGCGACATCTAACGCGAGGTGGCGTTCGAGGCGGCGCTCCGCCCGCTCAGCCGCGCGGGTCTGCCAGAGCTCCTCGTCGGCGCTCTCCTCCCCCGGGTTGTTCCGGTAATACTCGCGGACGAGGCGTTCTTCCCTGGCGTCGACTAGGCCCTGAAACGCGCAATGACGGAGGTGGAGGTGGTCGGCGGCAGTGACGATCTGCGGCTTCGGCGCCCTGGCCTCCGCTTCCCAGACGGTGTGGCAGTCGTTGAAGTTCATCAGCGACCGCGGGCGGTTGAGGCGCCAGGCCGCCGCGTCCTAGGCGCGGGCGGCCTCCGCCACCGTCGCAAAGGAGCCGAGGGGGATGCGGTCGTCCCCCCAGCGTATATCTGCTCTGAACATTCCGTTCTGCCGTGCTCGGACGTCGCGGAAGCCGGTGGTGCTGTTCCTCCTCGGAGGCATGGTGGAAGCGCGACGGTGCGTGGAGAGGAGAAGACGCGCTCGAGGCGCGACAGTTTATACCGCGTCCTCCTGGCCACGCGTCACAACTCCCGCGCCACGCGTCGCAACTCCCGCGCCACGCGTCACAACTCCCGCGCCACGCGCCACCCTAACACAACCAAGCAAATAGTTGCACATTACTACCCGAGCTCAAAGTGAACACTGACCCAAGCATGGATGGATGTGTTAAAGGGGGGGTGTAGAACAAAACAATGGGTATCACCATCATATAGCCCTACCGTGTCTACTCGGTGCAATATGCATACCAAATGCACGGTAGGACGTATGATGGCGAATCCGGATGTTTTGTATTTGCTCGATAAACTGAATATATGATGTATCAAATCTTAAAGGGGGATGTAGAACAAAACAATCGGTATCGCCATCATACAACCCCACCGTGGCTACTGGGTGCAATATGCATACCAAATGCACGGCAGGACGTATGATGGCGAATCCGGATGTTTTGTATTTGCTCGATGAACTGACCGGTGTATGAAGGTGGGCTATATATAGGATCCTCTGGCTCACAAAGTGTTGTGATAGGATTTTGATCCAACGGTTAAGAAACCACCTCATCCAACGGCTCACAACAACTCGAAAGAAACACACCGTAGCCCTGATCGAACGGCTCACAATAGCTCGAAAGAAACACACCCCGGATCCAACGACTCACAAGCGCTTTAAAGAAACACACGATCCGTGTGATTCTATCTGATTGGTCCAAACGAAACCCTAACCCATTTAGTCCCGGTTGGTGTCCCCAACCGGGACTAAAGGGATGTTTTCTTCTCGCTATATATATGTATGCATTGCCACACCATTGGCATAAACACATACAAACTCACCACTCTCTCATGGCTTCTACCGTACCCACTCTAACATTCATCCAGGCGGAGGCACTTTCCGCCTCGAACTACCCCTGCCCGTGCGGCTACAACGTTCCCGCCGGTTGGATGCTGAGCGCCGGAGGAGTGCCGGTCCCTCCTCTTTCTCAAGGTGTGGCGCGTCGGGCGGCCATCACGAACCACTACTATCACGAGCTCACGCCGGAGCAGCGGAGGAATCCCAGTTGGCATCCCGATAACCAGCATACTTGGCATGCCTTCTTCATCAATCGGCGTGAGAGGGCGCTCGCCAGATATGAGGAGGACGGCCTGCCTCCTGGGAACTTTCACGAGGCCGGCGTCGGCTATGGTGGTCCAGCCGGACTCTACAGAGCGTCATGGACTACATCAGGGCCGGCGATATCCCCCGCCTGCGCTACCCTCAGGCCCAGTCCTGGAGTCGTGATCCTCCAAGGGAGTGCAGAGCACCGTCAGACGATAGTGACGACGACGGCGGCGGCGACTACGACGACTACGAGTACATGTACTATAGGCCTAGGCAGGAGTATGACTAGCAGATATCAGATCATGCATCTATGCTCTCCGTTTAGGTTTAGATCCACTCTAGCCATTATGTACTGCCTTTTTTATCTATATATATATTCAAGATGTGTGTGAATCTTTATGATTATATAATCTTTATGATTAGTTTTATTTTTCTGAATTTTCTGATATATTATTTGTATTTTTAAGATTTTAAAAAGAATTAGTTTTATTTTTCTGAATTTTCTGATATATTATTTGTATTTTTAAGTTTGGGAAAAGGAAAAGTATTTGAATAACAACCTTTAGTCGCGGTTCGTGTCACGAACCGGGACTAAAGGCTCGTTCTGCGCGGGAACGAAAACGCCACGAAAAATTGCACCTTTAGTCGGCCCGCGGAGGGTACCCCGGGGGACCTTTAGTCCCGGTTGCTGTCACGAACCGGGACTAAAGGCTGGCCCTATATATTCCCGCCCCTGAAATTTTTCTAAAGACCAACCGCATCGTCTTCTCCGCGCCGCACGCAGTCGTCTTCTCCGCGCCGCCGTCGCCGATTCCGCCCGCAGAGACACAGAGGACGCGCCGCCGTCATCTCCGGTAGGTGCCCACCGCCCCTGCGCCCGTCATCCCCGTCGTCCGTTCCCGTCGCTGCTCCTCGGCAGTGCCCTCCGTGACCGTCCTCCCGCCGCCACGACATCCGCCCGCCGTGACCGTCCTCCCGCCGCCACGACATCCGCCCGCCGTGACCGTCCTCCCGCCGCTCCTCGTCCCTGCCTCCTCCCCGTCGTCTACGTTCCCTCCCCCGTGGCCGGAATCGACAAGTTCGCCGGTGTCGAAGAGTCGTATCAACAAATCCCCCGGATGAGCCGGTAGGGTTTCGAGTAGAGGAACGATATACGCGCTGGTGATCTCTACGGCTAACAAGGAGAAAGATTTACCCAGGTTCGGGGCCCTCGTAGAGGTAAAACCCTTACTCCTGCTTGTCTGATCTGTATTATGACGAGATAGTCGAGCTGTTACAATGGCGATGCCATGGTGAGGCGTACGGGGTATCCCGTGTATTGCCTAGTCTAGTTGTGGCTTGTCTCTTCCTCTCTCTAGATTGAATCCCTAGATTGGATCTCTAGATTCGTCTCCCCTTTTTCTCTCCTCCCTCCTCGCTTTATATATGCAGCCAGGAGGGGGTTACATGAGTCCTAGTAGATTACGTATAGGAGTTCTTGTCTTGACCCGCAAGTCTTGCGGGTGGGCTTCTGTTGGGCCTTCTAGAATACTCCAAGGGCTTCCCTTCTTGGGCCTTAACGTCGGGCCTGAGATGGGGTGTCCTTACCCGCAGGGTCCAGAATCCATATCTTCGTCAGTAGCCCCCGAGCGTTTGCTCGATTGAGAATCTGTCGGGTAGACGCTCAAAGTACGTTCTTGATATCTTCGATTGGTTATTCAATTGTCTGGTTGTGAGGGTGTATACCCTGTGTGCGATGCGCTTTCCCATACTCGAGTATCGAGTGGTAAATGTGCCTGGTGTTGGCTGTTTTCGCAGAAGGATGTGGCTCAGTCGCTTGGCTCTCCCGAAAGATCAGGGCCAATTAATTGCATCTAGGGCAAAAACGGTTCTGGCCTACACGAATTCGAAACCTCCGACTCGAATCCGGCGAGGTGATCATTGCGACTGGGCCGTGGAGGTCTTACCGAGTCGAACTTAACCTAAAGGGGTACCCGGCGCGTCCGCTAGGATTTTTCTTCGTGTTGTTGACACGGAAAGTTTACCGGAGGACGCAGCTTGAGTGCGATTCCAGGCCCAAAAGAGAGATCCTTGGGTCTTACCTTCGTACTCAAAAGAATACGGCATCCGGATGTGCCTAGTCGGCTGAACAATCCAGGTTTATGATGTGCAAACATCATGTGAATGAATAGCAGGTTCTGCCTACTCGAGTAGTTTTATCCATACGAAAGAGTTTTCGTGTTAGGAGTTTTTATACCCATGAAAGAGTTTTCATGTTTGGGATGTTGTGCCCATACGAAAGAGTTTTCGTGTGTAGGGTATTTTTTCCTGTGAAAGAGATTTTCACGTCATGATGTTCCCATACGAAAGAGATTTCGTGTCCATGCGAAAGATTTCGTGTCAGGGTGACTGTGCGAAAGAAATTTCGCGTCCATACGAAAGAGATTTCGTGTCAGGGTGCTTATGCGAAAGAAATTTCGCGTCTTGATTATGCCCATACGAAAGAGATTTCGTGTTAGGGTGTTTATGCGAAAGAGATTCCGCGTCTTTGATGTGCCCATACGAAAGAGATTTCGTGTTAGGGAGCTTATGCGAAAGAGATTTCGCGTCTTCGATGTGCCCATACGAAGAAATTTCGTGTTAGGGAGCTTATGCGAAAGAGATTTCGCGTCTTGATATGCCCATACGAAAGAAATTTCGTGTTAGGGACCTTATGCGAAAGAGATTTCGCGTCTTGATATGCCCATACGAAAGAAATTTCGTGTTAGGGACCTTATGCGAAAGATATTTCGCGTCTTGATATGCCCATACGAAAGAAATTTCGTGTTAGGGAGCTTATGCGAAAGAGATTTCGCGTCTTCGATGTGCCCATAAGAAAGAAATTTCGTGTTAGGAACCTTATGCGAAAGATATTTCGCGTCTTAATATGCCCATACGAAAGAAATTTCGTGTTAGGGAGCTATGCGAAAGAGATTTCGCGTCTTGATATGCCCATACGAAAGAAATTTCGTGTTAGGGAGCTTATGCGAAAGAGATTTCGCGTCTTGATATGCCCATACGAAAGAAAATTTCGTGTTAGGGAGCTTATGCGAAAGATATTTCGCGTCTTGATTTTTTTTGGACGCGTAACAAGTGATGTCTTTTTGTTTCGAGTGATGTGTCTGTACATCGTAGTGTGGAGTCGTGGTTTTTGCGGGAGCCGCATATTCACAATCTTCTCCCCGCTGCGTGGCGAGTGTCTTTTTGTTTGAAGATTCCGAAGAGACATAAGCCTGATGGCTGACAGTCGCGTGATGTCGTGGTGCACTGAGCACTTGTTCTGCCTCCCGATGGGACGTGGCGAGAAGTGTCAGAGACTAGACATGTCGGAGTCGACGCGGTGGAGGAGTACTCGACACGGCGGACGGAGTCGACGCGGAAGTCGTGTAGTCGACGAGGACGTGGCGGAGTCGCACGACGACGTGGAAGTCGTGTAGTTGACGCGGACGCTCAGCCACCGAGTCCACAAGAAGATGGAGCCGAAAAGTCTTCAAGATGTTCTGATTTCGCGAATTGGCCCGCGTTGTCGTATGTGTCTCGTCGAGACGGACAAGTTTGATGTTTTGCTTTTTTCATCCGAATTAATATGCGGTTTTGTACGACCACAATAAGGACCTGGACGAAGATATCTGACAAGCTCCTCAGATACGCGTCCAACGTGTTAGATGCTTACGACGTGGTAGTATGTTGAGTGCGCGTGTAGCGCTCGTCGGTTGCGTGGCCAGCGCTCCGATGGGAGTAGCCCCGAGTCTATGTGCGATTATTTGTAATCGGGCATAGACTCAAAGATCTTGTAACGTCGCTTCTTCAATCTATCGGGTGCACGGCAGTGCTCCCGATGGGAGTAGCCCCCGAGGCTATGTTCGACTCGCAGAGTCGGGCATAGGCTCAAGTTGTTCTGAAGCTAACCCCGCGTGCTTGTCTTCTGTTGGCTCACGGAGGAGGACATGCGTCGACTCCGAGCGAAGGATATGTGTCGACTCCGAGCGGAGGATTGTGTCGATTATCGACTCCGGGCGGAGGATTGTGTCGATTGTCGACTCCGAGCGGAGGATATGTGTCGACTGTCGAAGTTGAAGCCGACGTTGTGGTTCTTATCTTTGTATGACACTGTCGTGGTCGGCGAGGCGGTGCTGAGTGATATTGCCGGAATCGATGAACCGAACTCGTGTGTCGAGTGCGGCTGTTTCCCGCCTCAGCCCCCGAGTGTCGAGTGCGGCTGCGGCGAATTCTCGAGTGCGTCTACTTTGCAGCGTAGCCCCCGAGCAACGAGTGTGGCTGCGGCGAAGGACAGCCCCGAGAAGCTTAGTCGAGAGAATTCGATGTAGCGGAGTTGTGTGGCGGAGTCGCGATGTTTCTCGGAAGGACCCGACGAGGCGGACAAAGTCGACGAGGTGGAGTCGCGATATTTGTCCGAAGGACTCGATGCGGCGGACCGAGTCGACGCGGCGGAGTCGCGATGTTTGCCCGAAGGACTTCGACGCGGCGGACCGAGTCGTTGCGGCGGAGTCGCGATGTTTATCCGAAGGACTCGACATGGCGGATCGAGTCGACGCGGCGGAGTCGTGATGTTTGTCCGAAGGACTCGACACGGCGGACCCATGTTTGCCCGAAGGACTCGACGCGGCGGACCGAGTCGACGCGGCGGAGTCGCGATGTTTGCTCGAAGGACTCGACGCGGCGGACCGAGTCGACGCGGCGGAGTCGTGATGTTTGTCCGAAGGACTCGACACGGCGGACCCATGTTTGCCCGAAGAACTCGACGCGGCGGACCGAGTTGACGCGGCGGAGTCGCGATGTTCATCGGAAGGACTCGACGCGGCGGACCGAGTCGACGCGGCGGAGTCGCAATGTTTGTTGTGTGTACACGGAGGGCAATGTTGATGTCGAGCCCCCGGGCACTATTATGGCGAGTCGCCATGTTTTGTTGATTGACCTTTGTGTCGACTCGCAGATTGACGAAAACGGATCTGCGACTTGAATTCGCGGACTCGCAGAGATCCAAAACGTGTCGCAGTGCGCGAGCTGCTGACGGAGATCTAACCGTTGGAATTGGCTCAAAAAAGACGGAGTGGTGCGGGATTGTATTCCGCAGCTGTTCAACGGTGTGATTGTCGAATTGATATCCGAGTCGACTGTGAGAATTGTTTTCCCGAAGTCGCGCGGAGTTCCGTCAGATTCTGACAGGGCTTCGGTGTTCGGGTCATCCACGGAGATCTAACCGTCGGAATTCGCCGATTCTTTTTGGAGACTGTAGATAATTTGATTTCGCATCTTTCCACCGAAGGAATTTTCCAGATGAGTCGCGAGCCGCCGTCGATGACGTCCGCAATATGTACGTTGCTGCTGTCCTGCAGCCTGCGCGTGAACAACGATGTCGATGTAGAGTTGTAGACGATGAAGGCCGTGCGTGAGACCGGCGAGTGCTCGATGAAGTTGAAGGAGCCGAAAGTAGATCGAATCCGTGGGGTCGAGGACCCGAAGCTTGATGTAGATGAGGCCGGCGAGACCGTAGATCCAACGCGTGTCGTTCCCACAGACGGCGCCAATTGTCGAAGAGTCGTATCAACAAATCCCCCGGATGAGCCGGTAGGGTTTCGAGTAGAGGAACGATATACGCGCTGGTGATCTCTACGGCTAACAAGGAGAAAGATTTACCCAGGTTCGGGGCCCTCGTAGAGGTAAAACCCTTACTCCTGCTTGTCTGATCTGTATTATGACGAGATAGTCGAGCTGTTACAATGGCGATGCCATGGTGAGGCGTACGGGGTATCCCGTGTATTGCCTAGTCTAGTTGTGGCTTGTCTCTTCCTCTCTCTAGATTGAATCCCTAGATTGGATCTCTAGATTCGTCTCCCCTTTTTCTCTCCTCCCTCCTCGCTTTATATATGCAGCCAGGAGGGGGTTACATGAGTCCTAGTAGATTACGTATAGGAGTTCTTGTCTTGACCCGCAAGTCTTGCGGGTGGGCTTCTGTTGGGCCTTCTAGAATACTCCAAGGGCTTCCCTTCTTGGGCCTTAACGTCGGGCCTGAGATGGGGTGTCCTTACCCGCAGGGTCCAGAATCCATATCTTCGTCAGCCGGAGACCCGAGAGCCCCGTCGTCTCCGTTCCCTCCCCCGTGGCCGGAATCGCCACCGGCGACCGAATCTGCCACCGCGGCCACCGTGTGACGCCAGGGGTGACGTCATGATGACGTCACCTAGCCACGTGTTGTCGAGTTTTTTTAATGACGTCATCATGACACGTGGGGCCACTGTATATGGAATTACAGAAAATAGTTAAATCTTCTAAATTAAATAACTTTTAATTTATAATTCCAAAAATTATGGACAAATATGCAAAATGTTCACAAAAATGTAAGCTATCTGTTTATATCATTTTCAATCATGTTTGACAAAGTTCAAAATGAGACCATATTTGAATTTTTATTAAATTCATTAAAATAATGAAAATAAGTTTTAATTCAATAAATTCAGAATATTAAGTGTAATATACCAAAATGACCAGGAAAGCAAATGCAACCTAGCTATGGGGTTCTCCAAGTCATTTGAGAAACTAATCTTGGACACACCTCTAAAGTATGGTTTTCCCCTCCGGTGGTCATCGTTCTTCCACCCAAAACCCTAGCAATCTGTTTTCCCTCCTTCTACGACAATATTTGCTAAGTCTCCTATATACTTAATTAATTTTTACTACATGCATGTCTGCAGGAGTGACATATGGCGGACAATAGAGACCTGACGAACAGGAGGCTGAAGGTTATCTATTAGATATCATAGCCGGAGAACATGATGTAATCTCTTCTTATCTGAACCTTGATGATCAAGAACGTGAACAAAACGGACATTGTCGATGATCAAGGAGGTGAAGCAACGGACATTGTGGATGATCAAGGAGGTGAAGGAATGGACATTGATGACGGAGGTCAACCGTCGACAAACGACGATCTCCAATTGCAAAGAACAACCACCTCTGGCGAGGTATATATATATATATATATATATATATATATTATATATAATATATATATATATATATATATGTATACACATTGAGCCTCTCGTGATACAAACTTACTGAAATATGAATACATATGCACTAACGCGCGCGACTCTCTTTCTTATTTTAGCCCTCGTACGGATCGAGTACGACAACGCGTGGCAAATCCAAGACGATGAAAGATGGAGAAACATATACCATCGAATCAGTCTGTGAAACCGGCAAGCCCCTACAGGACACCATAAAGTTTATCAACCAATGCGGAGTCATTGTTAGAGACACCGTCCCGATCACCGTCCCGATCACCGTCCAGGAATGGAAGGAGCCAAAGAAAGCACATCTTGGTTTCAGTTATGTCCACAAGAGAACGAAAAAGGAGATGTTCAGAAAGCTTATGGTACATTTCATTCTACCTCCGGAATACAAAAAAAAGATGAATTCAGTGAGAGGTTCCGGGTGGACGTCAGAGGAGGAGGCTAGTCAAAGAGTTCGCCTTTAGAAGATGGCCGAAGCATTCCGGAACTTCAAGAAAAAATTGTTCCGTGAATATGTCAGCAAGGGCAAGACTCCGATTTTCACTGGACAACATGAGAAAATGAGAGATGATTGGCCAGAATTTGTGACGCAGAAGAAATCGGAGCATTTCAAGGAAATGTTGAAAAAAATAAGGCTAATGCGGATAAGAAACAGTACCATCATGTTATGGGGCCAGGAGGATACCGCGTTTCGGCGCCTAAGTGGCAGGCGATGGAGGACGGCCTGAGGGCAAGAGGAATCCCTTTAGCTACAGAGGGATGGGACGAAAGAGCCAAAATGTGGTTGTACGGGCATGAGGGATCGCTAGACCCGGAGACAGGGGCGTGTGTTCATCGCCAGAAAACGTTTGCTCCCACAAAAAACCTTGTTGACGCAATCACCAAAGCTCAACAGGGCTGGATCACGTTCAACAGAGAGAGAGACTAACTGACCCATGCCCTTGGGAATCCTGAACACGGAGGACATATACGAGGCAAAGGCAGATTGCCGTGGAAAGTAGGGTTTTCCCAGGAGGGTGACCCGTACTGTTACAGAAGCCGTAAGAGAAATACGGACCCGACTGCAGATCTTCTGTCGAAGCTTGCAACGGAAGTTAGCGAGTTGAAGCAGACCGTGGCGGGAATACTTGAGAAAGAAACAGCGGCGGCTGCAGGGCCGCATGAAGAACATGCAGCGGATCTCGGAAGCCAGCATCAGCGAGAAGCAGCGTGGCTTCCACGGAGGCCCCGCCTGCAGGTGCTAATGCACCGATGATCGAGAGTCGTGCACCGGAGCCTCACTACCCCGTGGATGATGTAAAGGAGATGAAAGAATGTGATCTGCATTATCCCGTGCGGAACATTTCCATGAAGGTAGCTACAGGCAGTGCTTTACCCTATACACCTGGAGCACTCCATCACAACAACCCCATTCCATATGGCTATGCTCGTGTCACGGTGGAAGACATAGTCCAAGTGTTTGAGGACCCAGAGATTGACATAGCTACACCCGAAGGGGAGAGAAGACTTGGAGATGTCAAGCGCCAGTTCATTCTATGGAAAAAGAAGTACATAGTGTTTCCAGGCGAGACGCAAGGCTAACAAGTCCACCCCCCTCCGATGGTGCAGGTGTGGTGGTGGTGGTGCTGGTTCACCTGCGCCTCCTTCACGCCATTCGACGTCGTCCCTCGATCCACAATCTCCGGCGGGTAAGCAGCCGTCGCCCCCCATTCCTTCTCCAGCGGATAAGAAGCAGCCGTCGCCCCCCATTCCTCCTCCGGCGGATAAGCAGCAGCCGTCGCCCCCCATTCCTCCTCCGGCGGATAATCAGCCGTCGCCCCCCATTGCTCCTCCAGCGAAGAAACAGAAGCAGGCGGACAGCAAGGAAACCTGCTCTTGGACTATTAACCCGGAGGCTTATGTACCTAAGACCACACGGGTACCGGAGCCATCACGGAAGCCTATCCCCCCAAGGCCTTGGGAACTTAATGATGATGAAACCAAATTGGCCGCGAAGGCTCACTATGACAAATGGAAGGCCGATAAGAAGGCGCTAAGGGAGCCTAAGCCAAAGGAAGTATACCCTCCGGAGGTAGACAAGTGGGCTACGGGTTTTTTGTCGACACCGTCCCAAGCCGAGAAGAATTTGCCTAAAGACTATGATAATGAACTTCGTACGCAAGAAAAAGCATTGGCGGAGGAGAAAGAAAAAATGAAAAAAAGCGGGAAACAAGTAGACCAGCTCGGGATGCAGAGTAAACAATCGATCCCCCCGCTCATAGTGAAAGCCGGTCCGGAACAGGACCCCGAGGTCAGAGAAGCTGTGGTAGCAATGGGATTGACTGTAGCTACTGCCATGAAAATGCGTCCGAGGCCAGTATGTCTCTTCGTGCCTTTTTAGGCCTGGACGATGCGCCAATGGCTGAAGTAGCATTACAATATGAGAAGAAAGGGCCTCTCGTCGAGCCTACGCATTTATATATTATATATAGTCCTAACTATATTGTTGCGTACGCTATTATGCAGATTGAAGATTTGGGAATGCAAAGTAAGACTCATCCATGATGTTGGGTTCATTGACCCACAAATCATTAATGGAACTATGTTAGAGCATCACCCCAAAGACGTGGAGAAAGACTTGTACAATTTTCTTAAAAGCATGAACTCAAAAGTCATATTCTATTTCCTTACCATTTTGGGTGAGTGTTTCTCTCTTGTGCCCATTCTCTTTTGTTTACTCCATGCATGGTATGTCTAATCGATAAGTTATGCCTGTGCGCATGTAACGTGTCCGCAGGTTCCACTGGATTCTGCTAAAAATTGAACTTCAGAGCTCCACAGTTTTTATCATGGACTCTATGAATTCAGATACAAAGCTTTGGATCGACATGAGAAAATGATGCAAAGGTAATTATTTTCAATCATTTCCGCTCTATATCGATCGGTCTCTTTTGTTCATTTACTAATATGCAGTAGCTAATAACTCCCTTGTTCATTTAATTTTATTTGCACTGTAGAGTTTGGAGACGGTTCTCACATGAACATGTCGGTGGATTCAAACATCAGCTAGAATTTAAAAATGTGGTTCGTGGTGTGGATAAGCAGCCACCGGGGACCGGTCTATGTGGATACTATGTTTGTGAGAACATACGAAAAGAAATCTCTGAGAGGAAGAAGGACGAGAGCACGCGGAGGAGTCTCAATAACTTGGAGGGCGCTTACTCCAGAAGCTCGCTTCCGACCAATTCAAGAGAAAATAGCAGGATTTTTCCTTAGGCATGTCGTCGATTCCAAAGGAGAACACCATGCGTCCACCGACAATGATGCTTATATGCATCTCCGAGATTGAAACTTGTTCGAAGTTGTGTATGCTCATCTATCTTAATTGTGTATATAGAAAACTTGTTCGGAGTTGTATATGGTCACCCGAGATTGAATATATTATATTCCTATATTGAATTCTTCTTGTTTGAAATTTCATATATATATATGCATATATATAGTAGCGTAAAATATATATATATATATATATATATATATATATATATATATATATATATATATATATGTGTGTGTGTACTGAAACTTCATCAAAATTAAAATAAAACACAAAATAAAATATAAAAGAAATAAAACAAAACAAATTAAAAAGAAACCAGGTTTAGGGGGGCCTAAAACCCTAAACCTGCGCAGGAGGTTTTCAGTCCCGGATAGCCACAAGAACCGGGACTAAAGGTCCTCCGCCGCGACGGACTCCTGGCGTCCACGTGGACGGGCCTTTAGTCCCGGTTCGTAAGCGGCGCGACTATAGGGGGGGGGGGTGTCTTTAGTCGCGCATAGCTAGTCCCGGTTGCGCGGCCGGGACTACTGGCCCTGGCGAACCGGGGCTATAGGCCTATTTTCTACCAGTGAATCTATATATTAAAACATGTCTATTTACGTTTTGTCTAGAAACCGCTAAAGCATCTTATATTTTGATATGGAGGGTGTACAATTCATCATGCATACAGAGATCGGGAACGCGGAAGATCAACATCAACACATATAATCAAAGGGTACTAGAGCCACCGAGTCAACACTGCAAACTTTGCCTAGGTCATGCAGGCGAGACGACGGGATGAAATTCGGGAACGCATCATCAAGCCCAACATTAGCCACAACTTTGCGCAGCCTAGGTGAGCCCTTGCCATAGATCACACGAGAGGCTTTGACAACCTTGGCCATCGATGACATATTTGTGTACCCAGCCGGCTCCTTGGCCGCCATCTGCCTAGAGCTCCGACGAGTCTTGAAGGTGGAATGAACGTCGCGTTTGTCACACACCCAGCTATGACGAGCAGCGACCTCTTTCTCCTCGGCCACAGCGTTGAAGAGCAGCAGTGAGAGTTGGTGAGGTCTAGCACAACCGGCGACTCCGTGGGGTCAATGATGTATGGGCAAGGCGCCTCATGAAGATAGGTGGCGTCGGAGTCGAGGACGGTGGCATCAACAACATACTCCATGATCATAGGGATGGAAGGTGGGATGAGAATGTCGTGCACCTGAAGAACAAGAGGGCATGCAAGGTGAGACAGGAGAACCTTAAGGATCAGAGACAAAAAGAGAAAATTGGGAGGACCGAACCTGTTGTGCTGGAAACTCGGGGAACTGGGCGGCAAGTCTCCTAGCAAGGATGCTGTGAAACAGGTCGAGACAGAACTCCGCGGCCAGGCCAGGTCCCAAAGTTGGGCCAGGGTGCGTCGAAGTAGAGAGAGGCCGAGAGACCTCCGTCGCGGGAGATGACCATCCCGAGAAAGGGAGCGAACCATTGCCGATGTCGTTCATGCCGCTCCGACATGGAGAGGGCGAGCTGCTCATGCCGTTGATGTGGCAAGCGGTGTGGGATGGACGGTCAGCATCAGCCGTCCGGGAATCAACGACTTGGGGCGTGGCCTCGGGCATATTACTAATTGGTTGTGCTAAATATGAGTCTCTCCTGCTGTGGTGAGTAATGTCGATGGATGGGTAGCAGACCTGCTGCTTAAATATGAGTGATTTCGGCGGATATATACCATCATCATCGGCGGTCAAGGTTCGCTGCACAGAGGGATCACGTCAAGTTGGAGGCCGGTTCTGGGCCTTAGCGGATCGAGTGGATGAATCATCTGAAGAGGAGGATGCCGACATTTCAGATCAGGTTAGTGAATCTTATCTGATTCTATGTTGCACACCGGATCCGGTGGATGTCTCGGTTTTATCTGGCAGGAGCAGATTGGAGAAGCGCCTCGAGAAACGTCGGATCCAGCGGGAGTTCGCGCTGGAGTGTGCCTCACCGATCTCACCAAGATCAGGGTCTACGTGGAGAATTTCTTCTGCTAAGAAGGTATTGAAATTACCTCCACTCCCTCCATCCACTTTCCTGCTCGAGGATGATCCCTTCCCGTGGGTGGAAGTTCGCCGACGGCGGTGCCCGTCGGTAAGTTCAAATTCGAAATTCCTGTCATCCGATCCGGATTCTGCTCGGAGTCCGTGTGGGCTCGATGTGAAACGGAGCCCGATTAAGCAACATGGCCGTATGGGCCATGCAGAGGGCGGAAGGATTTGTTCACGTTCTAAAATACCTCACGATCGCCGCCTGAGAAAACTGCTAGGGTTTTCGTGGAAGCGCTCAGCCGACAACGCTCGTGTTCCTTCTCTACTCCCAATGGCGAATAGAGGTGGAGGGAGAGCCGGTGATGGGAATGAGGCGGTGGGACATGGAGGATTCCATAACAGCAACTTTGAGGTGGGCGGTTCCAGCAGGCAGGCAGGAGTTCCAGGGCTAGTTCATGTCGGAGCCATCAATGGGGTGGCGTCGGGGACTGGTGGTGCTCAAAACCAGGCGGTGTTTCCCTTCAATGCGGGCCGTGGGCAGAACACTTTCCGAGGCAATCATCATCAGGGAGGATACCGTGGCAGGCAGCGGTATGAGAACCAGGGGCACGGCCCGATCGGTCGTGGTCGTGGTGGATACAATGGGTTCCGAGGTAACCAGAGGCAAGGTGTGGGTGCTGCTAGGTATATTCCTGTGAACACAGCTCAAGTACCCAGGGGAGACTCGGCTCAAATCATGCAGCAGCAGATGAACTTGCAGGGGCCTTCGGCTCAACCAGTTGTGGGTGAAGCAGCTTCATCGCCTCAACAAGCTACTGTCAATGTCAACGCAGCTATAGGGGGTACAGTGGGAGCAGTACCACAACAACTTACACAGAGGGTAACAGCCGAGCAAGTGGCCACGGCTGTTGCAGGTGCGGTTCAGAAGAAGAAGAAGTGGACAAGATGAAGTGTTTCATATGTGGTGTCGCTGGACATCTACTGAATGATTGCCCGGCTCCTATTTGCGAGATTTGTCAATCAGTTGATCATGTCACTAATTTTTGTCCTCTTCTGCTAGCACCAAAGCCTCATCTAATTATGTATGGTTATGCTCATGATGAATTGACTTTCTTTGGAATGCCATTGTGTGAGCACTATTAGCCGAAGGTGGTAAATGCTAAGATGGCTTCTATTGTGGTTTCTAAGGGGGAGATGTCCATCCCGAAGATAGTTGCACAATTACAGAGGCTAGTCCCGACTGAGAATTTCATGTGGCGTGTGTCCCAAGAGGGGCATAACGTTTTTAAGGTTCAATTCCCTTCAAAGCTGGAGTTAGATCTCCTAAAAATCTTCGGAGCATGTCGTGTTCCTAACATCACGTGTGAGATGTTGTTTGATTCTTGGACTCAAAGGATTGAACCATTAGAGACTCTACCGGAGTTTTGGGTGAGGGTATCTGGCATTCCGGAGGACCGATTGGGAGATTTCTTAGCCCTATGGTCTGTTGGTTTTTTGCTTGGAAAAACCTCTAAGATTGATATGGTGCATACAAGGAGGCATGGAGTACTTCGTATTAGAGTGGGCTGTCTAGACTACACTAAGATACCGCATAATTACCCGCTATTCATTAAAGATGGGATATATGATCTCACTTTTGAGGTTGAGGGGGAAGACAAAACAGTGGATGGTGATGTGATGATGACAGAGCCAAATACTGAGAACGAGGATGATGATGACATACTGGATGATTTTTCTGAGGCCCTAGCAAATACTTCTCTTGGTGCTTCCAATGAACATGCTAATGGTGGTACTTCCAACGCTGATGAACCAATGCTAGACACGCAGAATACCTCTTCTAATGGTCCCAAATGGTGCGGCTGCTAGGAGGACTGGGGTCATTTTATCTCCTTTAGTGCTAAAATCTATGGAACGCACAAGGGAGGAGTTGAAGGCTCTGTTTCGGTCACCTATTCCTGCTGAATCTGGAGTGGTGCAGACATCAAAAGCTGATAGGGCTCTGTCTCCTACTCATATGGTACAGGATGCATTGATTCACTCTGCCGCAAAATCAGACGTAGGTTCTGAGCCGCGGGTGGCTGCTGTACCGTACTTACACACTTCTGAATCAGTGAAGTCAGCTGTTGCCGGGCTGCCTATTTCGCCTGGATCTCTGCCGCAGCGTGCTGCCTCAATGCTGCAGCCGAAGCCTATCTCTGCGAATGCTGTAGCTGACGGGCAACGGAAAGTGCAGGTTCCTATGTCGTCTGCTGCTGCTGCGAAGGATGATGCAAGCGTTCAGTTAACTGCTGCTGCCGATGGAGTGGATAACTCTGTATGCCCACATAAAGCTACTGGATACACTGGTGCTGCTGTTGCTTGCGTCGTCCAGCAGAGATCACCAAGCATATGCACTGGTGCTGCTGTTGCTAGCCCCGTGATGATGAAACAGAACGTGCCGCTGGTGCACGAGTCGACTGGGCAGATACAGAAGACCACAGACTCTATTAAGCCGTTGAACTCATCAAGTCCAAGGTAGCCGGGTGTGGCGGCTAATGATGATTCGGGGGCTGTTCGACGTCGAGCGGAGACAGTGGCGGCGCCGGGTGGACGGCCTTCCAGAGAAGATGTGGTGGCTTTCGGTGGGGTTCCAGAACCAGGGAGCGCGGGGGTGCGCTCAAGTGCACGGCTGCGTGCGCTTCCTGACGCGGACACTCCCATCTCAGAGAGGGCTTCCAAGCTTGCTGCCCAACGAGACCTCGACTTTTCTGGTACGAAAACACGCTCCTTTACGTTTATGTCTAATAATCATATTGTTGATTTTGCTACAAGTTTAGGAGTTTCTTTTGTTACTGGCAGTTCGGATATTGAGGGTACTGTGAATTCTCTAAAACACCTAGAAACAGCGCGGCAGTTAGTTTTCTTAGAAAATGATCTTAAAAATAATAATGCCGGGGAATCAAATGGTTTGGTTCATCGGTTGGCATCATCCTTAGATGAAAATATGCAAGACTGTGAGGAAGAGGGATTGGGAGATTCGTTGAATCCTCCTCGAGGCGTGAAGATCACGCGGTCCCGTAAATCTAAGAAAGGGGGATCATCTAAACCCAAGAGGAGAAGTGATAGACTAAAATCTTTAGTGAAAAATAATTAAGCACAAATGAAAGGAGTTATCTGGAATACTGATGGTTTTGGTGATCCAGCTAAACATTTGGCGGTTAATGAACTAGTGAGACAGTTAGATTTGGATTTTGTTGCTATTTTGGAAACTGGTAGGGCTAGTTTCGAGCAACGCTTGTTATCTCACCTCGCAGGAGGCCGTGATTTTAGTTGGTACTATTTACCACCTAATGGGAGGTCCGGGGGTATTTTGGTTGGTTTTAATAATACTATGATGACTATTCAAAAAGTGGTAGCAGGAGAATTCTCGGCGAAATTCCATATACGCACAAAGAACGATGGTTTTCTTTGGGCGTTGGTAGTGGTTTATGGGGCTGCCCAAGATGACAAGAAACCTGAGTTTTTGTCGGAGTTAGTGCGTATTTGTGAGAATGAATCTCGACCTATTTTGGTACGTGGTAATTTTAATATAATGAGGAGACCTAATGAAAAGAGTAACGATAATTTTAATACACGTTGGCCTTCGATCTTTAATGCAATCATTGAGAGCCTGGATCTCAAGGAGTTAGAGATGTCGGGGAGGCAATACACTTGGGTTAGTAGAATAGATGTAACTACGTTTGAGAAGTTAGATCGGATACTAGCAAGTGTGGAGTGGGAGCAGAAATTTCCACTAGTAACAGTTCAGGCGTTGGCTAGGACGGGTTCTGATCATGTACCATTATTTTTGGATTCTGGTAGTTCATCACATAGTGGAAATCGATCTGCATTTTCATTTGAGTTATCTTGGTTACGACAAGATGGATTTTTTGAGATGGTCAGGGATGAATGGATTTCCATACAAATAGGAACAACGCCTATTGAGATTTGGCAAAATAAGATTAGACATTTGCAGAGTTTTCTTCGAGGTTGGGCTAAGAACTTGAGTGGGGAATATAAGGTTTTGAGGCAAAGATTGATTCTGCTTATCGATGAGTTAGATCGTAAAGCAGAGACTGTCCCTCTAACCGAGATTGAAAGGAAAACGAAAAGTGAGGCTGATTTGTATTTAGCTAAACTAAGACGTGATGAGGAGTCTAAGTGGGCTCAACGTGCTAAAATGAGGCATGTTCGAGAGGGGGGTGATAACACCAGATATTTCCATTTAATGGCTAATGGAAAGAACAGGAAGAAAAAAATATTCCTGTTAGAACAAGATGAAGGGACTATAATAGGCCAACAAAATCTTATGGTATTTATTTCTGAATATTACAAAAAACTATTTGGCCCATCGAGGAACATTACTATCACACTGGATGAAAGTAGAGTAGATGATCTACCGCAGGTTTCTCGGGATGAAAATGATATGTTAATTGCTCCTTTTACTGAAGAGGAAATCTTAGATGCCATTACTCAAATGGAACTCAATAAAGCACCGGGACCAGATGGGTTCCCGACTGAATTCTATAAGAGATTTTGGGAGGTCGTCAAAGGGGATATGATGGCCTTGTTTACACAACTCCATACGGGGGAGTTACAATTGTTCAAACTTAATTTCGGGGTAATTACACTTCTGCCTAAGAAGGAAGATGCATCTAGAATTGAACAGTATAGGGCAATTTGTCTTCTGAATGTCATATTCAATTTTTTTACAAAAGTGGGGACCAACAGAGTAACTGCAATTGCGCAGCGTGTCATCAGACCTACCAAAACTGCGTTTCTACCTGGTAGAAACATATTGGAGGGGGTTGTGGTTCTTCACGAAACAATACATGAACTGTAAACAAAAAAATTACATGGGGTCTTATTTAAGATAGATTTTGAAAAGGCCCATGAGGTTGATTGGGCCTTTTTGCAAAAGACATATTGGAGGGGGTTGTGGTTCTTCACGAAGCAATACATGAACTGAAAACAAAAAAATTAGATGGGGTCTTATTTAAGATAGATTTTGAAAAGGCCCATGATAAGGTTGATTGGGCCTTTTTGCAAAAGACGCTTAAAATGAAAGGATTCTCGCCACAGTGGTGTGATTGGGTCGCGAGATTTGTACAAGGGGGGAGCGTGGGAATAAGAGTTAATGACGACATTGGTCATTATTTCCAAACGCTAAAAGGATTAAGACATGGCGATCCGTTGTCGCCTATCCTTTTTAATCTAGTGGCAGATATGTTAGCAGTCCTCATTGCCAGGGCAAAGGAGGAGAATTATGTTGGAAGTCTGATACCTCATCTAGTTGAAGGTGGGGTTTCGATTCTTCAATATGCTGACGACACAATCCTTTTTTTTAGAACATGATTTGGATAAAGCGGTAAATATGAAGCTAATTCTATCAATTTTCGGACAGATGTCTGGTTTGAAAATAAATTTTCATAAGAGCGAGATCTTTTGTTTCGGGGCTGCAGTTGAGGTGCAGGATGAATATCGTCACATTTTTGGTTGTGAAGTTGGACATTTACCTTTTAAGTATTTGGGTATCCCGATTCATTATAGAAAGCTTTTAAATAAAGAATGGAAACCAATTGAAGATCGTTTTGAGCAAAAACTTAGTACCTGCATTGGTAAATTGCTTTCATATGGTGATAGGTTAGTTCTTATTAATTCTGTGCTATCTAGTTTGCCAATGGTTTTCCTATCTTTCTTTGAGATACCCATTGGGTTACGGAAGAAATTGGATTTTTTTCGGTCACGATTTTTCCGGCAGAGTGATCAGAAAAAGAAGAAGTATCGCTTAACTAGATGGAATATTATTTGTAGACCAAAAGATCAGGGTGGTCTAGGGATTGAGTTACTAGAGATAAAAAACAAGTGTTTACTTAGTAAATGGCTATTTAAACTGCTAACAGAACAAGGGGTGTGGCAGGAGCTGCTACACAATAAGTATGTTAGAGATTTACCGTTACAACAGGTGGAAGTTAAACCCATGGATTCACCTTTTTGGAAAGGGCTAATGCGAGTCAAATCCGATTTCTTTGAATGTATACAGTATACGCTGGGAGATGGACAAACGGTGCGTTTTTTGGGAGGACATTTGGTTAGGAGACAATAGTCTAGCGATGCAATATCCCTCTTTGTACAATATTGTGCGACAAAAAAATGTTCTTGTCTCTCAAGTATTGTTAGATGAGCACCCGAATCTTTCATTTCGGAGGACGTTAACAGGGGATAAATGGAGAGTTGGTTGCATTTAGTTGAACGTTTGATGTTTGTATCCATGTCTAATTAGACATATACTTTTACGTGGAAATTGACGACTTCTGGTTCTTTTATGGTTAAATCTTATTATGAGGATTTAATGAACGGAAACACTCGGTTTCTACGTAAATACATATGGAAATTAAAAGCCCCACTTAAAATCCGAATCTTCATGTGGTTCCTTTACCGTAAGGAATTGTTGACTAAGGATAATCTTGCTAAACGAAATTGGTCAGGGTGTCCGAAGTGTGTTTTTTGTGGTATTAATGAGTCTATTGAGCATTTGTTTATAACTTGTTCATTTGCTAAAAAGATATGGCGTTTAGTTCATTTTACTTTTAATATTTCCTCTCCATTATCGATAACTAATCTGTTTGGAGGTTGGTTGAATGGAGTTGATAAGATGACTAAAAGTAGCATTCACATTGGCGTTTGTGCCTTTCTGGGCAATTTGGAACTGTAGAAATGATGTGATTTTTAACAAGATGGAAGCTGGTCATTTTTTGCAGGTAACACACAGGGCTACCCATTGGATCCGTCTGTGGTCGCTCCTCTCTCCAGAAGATCTGCGTGGTCGTTTGGATACAGGATGTACACGACTCCTGGCAGTCGTGCGGGCTATTTTCAGCCAGGGTGGGTGGTTGCACACTAGGAGATTGCGAGATGTGTAAACTCCTAATTTTGAGTGGTTTTCTGTGGCTTGTTTTTGTAGCAACGCTGCAATTTCGTTGAGTTGTAATAAGTACATGGATTGGTGAACTGGAACAATATTTTAATAAAATAAGCTGTGTGCATCCGCTGGATGCAGAGGCTGGGTTATCCGTTTAAAAAAAAAACTACCGAAATGTAGCATGTGACTATTTCGTAATTAAGTGATCTCTCACACATGCTGACATGTATGCATGATTTTTATGGTCTCATCATGGCATGTCCTGTTCTTTAGGATGTGTACCTGTCGGGGGCTTAAAGCTCAAAAGTATACGACCTCATGACATTCGTGCCGACCGCAATAGTGCAAGCAGGCATGCTCGTATTTTTCCATGATTGTACGTTGTCATATGCTAGGCATGGACGTAGCATCGCCAAGTACGGCACCAGATGTCCACAAGCTTAAGGTCGTCCAAGGGCATGATGACAACATAATTACTGAGCTGGCTGCTCGCTCCAGAGTCATGGTCCAACTGAAGTGGCCGGCTTGAAAAGTTGAAAGGGAGTTAGCTAGCTAGAGAGCACGCTAGATACGCGCTACAAGTACGTACGTATCCAGCTGGCCGTCGGAAACGCGTCAACCTCGTGCCTCGCATGCAGCTAGCTAGCTACGTATCATCATTGTGGGTTGTCGTACGCTGGGTATGGATTCAAAGATGGACAAGTAGCACGATGCAAGATATCTTCAAGCTTATGAAGATGATGATAACTTAATTACTGAGCTGGCCAGACGGACCATGTGTCATGGCCATGGTCACACGAAAAAATGGCTTGAAATATCAAGTTGAAAGAGGAGAAGAAGAGAGCTCGGTAGGTAAGGTGGCAACAAGAAGACACACATGCAGCGTCAGAGAGGCGCTGTCACTTCGCAGCAGTAGTGGTTTTGCGGCGACGGTATGGCGGGCATGTGACCGACGGTGAGAGCATCTTGCACTCATCAAATTTGTGCATGGCACCTTCAATTGCGCCATGTAGAACGAGTGTCGATCGCATTGGTGGCTGATGCACAAGCGGCAAACATATCCGACAACTCAACACATGAATCAGAAAGTAAATGTTAACTCAAATCCGGCCACACAACAAATAACCGTCTCGGCAAACAAAAGTTCACTATATGCATGATATATGTAAGTAACCGTGGATTTGAATTGTTCTAGCCTAGCTGGTATGTATAAGTGGACACCATACGAGGGATATATATTTGCCAAACCGGATGGAAGAGTCAAGAAGAAATAAATATGATAATAACTCGTCGACATGGTGGATGTTGTATAGAGCTGAAGATGAGTTATTGGCAGGTACTTTTTTTAAGTTCTATTGAGGTCATTAATGCACTCATCAAACATGCCTCAACCAAGTGAGTTTGTTATATTTCACTAAATATTATGATCAAAGATAAGGCACAAAATAAACTGATTTCTGTTAGCCCAAACAGGTCGCTTCAATAGTCAAGAACTTAGTCAATATATATCTTTCGAATATGTACACCGCAAACATTGTGAAATTTTATAGGTTTTCCTTGTGCCTTATGGTAATTCAATTATATAACGATAAACGACAACATTTGTAGGAGAGCAAGATATTTCAGTAAGAAAACTTGTGGATGAACAAACTTTAACAAGAACATATATTTCAACCAAGATGTCAGTTATCCATGAAATCAAAGAAAACGTCTACAGAATTCATGGCCGGTCCTGAGATTTCGGGGGCCCGGGGCGAGGCGAAAATTTGGGGCCCCCTTATTACAAGTAGACATATATATAGATATCTTGAGAAATAAAATAAGAGAAACGAGACATTTTAATTTTTTAAGAAACTACATAGTACATAAGCACAAAGGCGTAATTTATTATGGAGTAATACAACAACTTCAGTATATCTTAAAATTTTCTCCTTACATTTCTAGAAGGGAAGTGATGGAATCAATGTCCTTATCGAATGACTTCTTCTGAATGCATAGAGCTGACAAACCATTTAATCTCTCTTGTGATATTATAGATCTTAAATAGTTTTTTTTTAATAATTTCAATTTTGAAAAGCTTATTTAGTTCTTTTAGTTGATGCAACTGTCACGGCCATGGTAAATAACATCCGATAAGAACATACATATTAGGATAACAATCTGCTTCTCTAACAAACTTTGTTCTATCTGGCAAGGTCAACTGCATAACACTTACTCGATATCACATTTCTGATCCAGAGAGAAAGCATTTGCAAATACAGTGCAAATGTCTTTAATTTGAGAACCATCCATTGACTTCAAATTTGTTGAATTCAATAAAAAAAATACATCTAAAGGACTGTAGTTCCTCAAATCTACTCTTCAATTGAAATATATACGACAATGAATCACAAAATCAACTAAGTTGTGATGGACGTGCGACGGCGGCCGAGCGGACAAGGATGGCGGAAGCGAACATGTCAATGGTCGATGTGATCTGATCCTAAATCTTTTCTATTTAGACGACATACACCGAGTCCTGAGTCGATCACCTATCAACGTCGACAACGCTGTTGGAGCCAAGGAAACCGGGATCATTGGCCTGGTCAGCCGCGCTCCCCTGCCTTCCCGAGTAGGAGTAGTTACGAGCCAGCCTTCAGGCCCAATTACTCGCGAAGGGCTTTTCAATTATATGGCACAAACTAAGCCTACTAACACATACCTGAAATGGGCCCCCAAATTTTTTGGTCCCGGGGCGGCCACCCCTCTCGCCCCCCCTCAGGACCGGCCCTGACAGAGTTACCGACAGACAAAGGTTTAGAATGTCTCAAAGAAGGTGATTCAATCATGCACGATATGGCTGACTCCCACGTTACCACATGGTCCAACACCGGTGACGACGGAAGTCTGTGAGATACCTGTTGCGATAAAGATCAATCGAACAATTGCCATTCCGTCAAATCCGTTCACCCCTGAGGGTGAGCCTCATGGAATCCACCCTGGTACGCACAACAGTGAAGATGAATCACACAAGTTCAAAGCCATCAACTAATATATAGGCACCTGCGGCTGGCCAGTCACATGCTATAGACATAATATTCCATGCAAGGAGTGCTAAAACCACAGCTGGTTCCATGATAGAAATCAGCCACCAAATAAATTTACGTGTAACCCACAAGCACTAGTGACGAAAAATAGGCAGGTGGAAACATGTTGGTCAGGAAAGAATTTTGCCAACTAAACTTTCGATGATAGACATGGTTGTTCGGCAAAACAACTTCCCAATCAAAATTGTATTGTTGGAAGCTATTTTTCAAACCAACATGTCTTCCAGGAACTTAGTGCTATGGTATCGTGTATAAATGATTGGGTTGAAATTAAATATGCTTTTCTAGGATAACAAGGATGTCACTCTCCTCATATCCATTACTTGAATGAAACCATTGGCACCATTGAGAGATATATCGCCGAGATAAATAAGTAAGTTATCATCCATGCAGAGATTGTCGGTAGCTGGATACTGGAAGAACAAACTTCATGTCTTAGACAAATGTTCAAATGTGTGGTATAATCAGGAACTCCGATCACCTCAAGATGAAATAAAATTAAAACCATACAAAAAATGAGCAAAACTCTACCAGGTGTGAATTTCTTGTCCTAGACATCTAGGCCTCGCCTTTCCATTTTCGTAAGGATCTAAAGGTACTGGAGCACACCCTGCAGGGATAAATCTTCTCGAGAAGCCGTGTTGTCCGCGGTTATGTGACGACTTGGTGAAAGTGCTGGCTAACAAGTACTCAGACAACTTACACCTAATGATAATAACTTGACTAGTAATAGTCTTATTGACAATAAGTTGAACATCGTTAATCCAACAGTGTGAGTTATCCTTGGTTTGCTTCCTTAGTAGGGGGTGACATTGGATGGGTATTGTTTGGTGAGTACTTGTAGTTGGTTACGATACGCTATCTTATCCCCCTCTTTTAGCCGGATGTTGTATCGAGTCTCTGTAGTTGGTTAGTGCAGCCCGCTGCCGCTTATTTGCAATAATCCCTTCCTTTCCGTTGAACCCAAAGTATTTGTATCTTGTGATGACTGGCTACGCCGGTATCTTGTGAGTATGGTTTATCCACTTGCCAGTACTTAACCGTACTGACCCACGAATCCTTTTTCGTGGCTGCATATTCAACATTGCAGTCAACAGGTTTGAAGTCTGACGACGTTAGCTTGGGGATCCCTCCGGCTTGGCCTGGGCAGGGATTGGACGCTCTCGGTTATCTTCAGGACTCTTAGTCCAATTTGTATCTTGTCCGTAGTCGGACGCTATGTTGTTTCTTCCGCTGTTATTTGGATCTTTGTATTGTATCTGTTGTATCCTTGACTCGTTTGAGTCCTCTTGTATATATCTTTTCTGTTGTTGTGGATTATTCGTGAACTGTTGTAATGTTATCACAAGTGGCAACCTGGAATCGGTTATTATGTGGATTTTGGCGGGAATGCTGAAATCTGCATAGGGCCCGATCCCGGGGCGTCACACGGCCACCATATTCGCCAACTCAACACGGAGATCGGACAAAACTATCGACCAACTCAAATCCGGTTGCATAACAAATAACCGTCTCGGCTAACACAAGTCCGGCCATCAAAAGGGCAACACCATCACAAACGGTGCATGCAAATATATTTCTCAGCCTCCTCTTCTTCCTCCCCCGCGTCCTCTTCTACTTGTCCCTCTTGAGCCGCCTGTGCCGCCGTGATGCCTTGTTTCCACCTGGAAGTAGGCCTTTTGATCGGGGTTCATGTCGTCTGTGTTGTTGGCCATGATCAAGGGCTCTTCGGCATTCTCCATGCCCTTCACTTTGTCATTTTCCAAAGTAAGGTAAGTGTCCCACCTTTTCTGGATATCGGCTTAGTGCATATTCATTTTGTTCGCACAATTGCCGGCCACAATGAATGCAAACATGCAATTTTTGATAGTTGTGGCTGATATACATATTTTATTATTCATACTCCATCTGGTACCGTGTCAAACAAAGAGTTATATAAACTTCATTAAGATAATAAAAGGAAAGAAATAGAAAAATATAGACCGCTAATTGACAATATTTTACTAGCCGCTTTATACTATGCTTAAATGAAAAAGATCATTGAACTCCTAATCTTGCGTTTTCCGGTAAGCCAACATTTTGTATCAATTCAAGTGAGTGGTGATCATCTCTAAATATGGATAATCTTGTTACTCTTGATCCCATGTAGTCTTGCCCGCACTATAAAGCATGCACTCTATTGTGCTGAGGAACAAGCTGAGTTGTTCCCAATGCCCCCCAAATCTAACATATTCAAGAAAACACAGACTTAAATGGAATAAAAAGTAGAGAAATTTCCTTGAGTAGCACTATATGCATCGTGGCTACCTCATTTGATATATGTAAGTCATAGTGGACGAAAGTTGTTGTAGCTAGCTGGCATCTATAAGTGGACACAAGACGAGGGCTATATATATGCCACAACGTATGCAAGTGATAGGAATAAACAAATATGATTTTTTATTAAAAGGGGCGCCCAGCCTCTGCATCAGGCTGGTTCACACGGCTTTTATTAGAAATAAAAATCAGAGTTAAAGTTACAACCAAAGAGTAGCACAAAGAGAGCAACAATTGCTCAAACACTCAGCTATTACTAAGGACCACAGCGAGAATAAGACAATTAAACTCCAGCAAAAAGATGCTACACATAACTCAATCATCTAGTGTGTAACCAGACACCCTTGTTGAAGATAGCCCGAACGATCTCCATCAATCGAGTGCATACATAGTCCAAAGGAACGCGTTGGTCCTCTAGGAGAAGATGCTACCATAGGTGCATCCAGTGGGTAGCCAGATGATTGACCTGCAAAAAAAATCTCAATTTTCTTATTCTTAAAAAGAATTTAATTCCAGCAATTCCAGATTTCCCAAAGCAAAGCACATACACCTATGTGTATAAATGCTTTACTATTATTATCAACCCCAAATAACCAGTTACCAAAGATATTAGCTATACTAGAAGGAGGTGAAATCAGCGTAAAATGTACTATCCTCCAAATCTTCCTAGCAAAATTGCAGGAAACAAACAGATGTTGAACGGTCTCTAATTCTCCGCGAAGAACACTTTTTGCACAAATTCCATTTCCTCTTAGATAAATTATCTTTTGTCAGCACTTCTTTCTGGAAACAAACCACATAATTTTTTTAATCCTATGAGACATGTTTCATTTCCACAAATACTTTCGAAGGAATCTAACATCCCCATTCAGGAGATCTCCATAAAAAGATTTAACGGAGAAAGAACCTGAATTAGTGAGAGTCCACTTGATACCATCTTGGTTATCTGATAAATTAACTTTCATAAGTCTTTCTACCAAATGCAACAAATCCAACCAGGCTTCCCACTTATCCCCCACAAGAGCCCATCTAAACTGTATACTGAGAGGAGAGTGACCTAGCACATGGGACACTAAGACATTTTTTTAACGCACAATCGCATACAGAGAAGGATATTGGGTTGCTAAAGACAAATCTCGTAACCAAATACCCTCCCAAAATCTAATACCCTCACCATTACCAAGATTAAACTTAATACACTCAAAAAAACTCATCTTTAACCCTCATTATTCCTTTTCCAAAAAGGTGAATCAGTGGGTTTAGCCTCCAATTCAGCTAGAGTATTTCTCCGAAGTATTTATTTGTAAGCAACTCATGCCACATCCCATCCTTCGTTAACAACTTAAACATACATTTACTTAGGAGGCACCGATTCTTTATATCAATAACCTCTATACCTAAGTACGTACGTATCCAGCTGGCCGTCGGAAACACGTCAACCTCGTGCATCGCATGCAGCTAGCTACCTATCATAATTCTGGGTTATCGTACGCTAGGTATGGATTCAAACATGAAAAAGTAGCACAATGCAAGATATCTTCAAGCTTATGAAGATGACAATAGCTTAATTACTGAGCTGGCCGGATCCATGTGTCATGGCTATGGTCACACGAAACAATGGCTTGAAATATCAAGTTGAAGGAGGAGAAGCAGAGAGCTCTAGTAGGTAACGTCGCAACAAGAAGACGCACATGCAGCGTCAGTGAGGCGCTAGCACTTGGCAGCGGTATCAGTTCTGCGGCGTAGGTATGGCGGATGTGCTGACGTGCATGTGAAGGACGGTGAGAGCATCTTCACCAGCGCTCATCAAATTTGTGCCTGACATCCTCAATTGCGCCCTACTTAGTGGTGTAGATTTATGTGTCAGTCGCATTGGTGAGTGATGCACAAGCGACGACCCCTCCCCCGCCCTCCCAAACGGCAGCCGGATCAAATTTTGAGAATTGGTAACAAAAAAATAGAAAGCGGCCAACATATTCGACAACTCAACACGGCGGTCAAATGAAAGTATCGACCTACTCAAATCCGGCCACATAATAGTAAACCGTCTCGTCCAACACTAGTTCGGCAATCAAACCAGCACCATCATCACAAATGGTGCATGCAAATTCATTTCTTGGACTCCTCTTCTTCCTCCTTCTTCTCCTCTTCTTCTCCTTCCTCTTGAGCCACCAGTGCCGCCGTGATGCGCCTTTTTTCGTCCTCAAAGTAGGTCTTTTGACCGGGGCTCATGTCGTCTGTGTTGTTGGCCATGATCGAGCTCTCTTAGGCATTCTACATGCCCTTTACTTTGTTATTCGCCGAAAGTGGCCCACCTTTTTGGATATCGGCGTGCATCTTCATTTTGTTCGCACAATTGCCGGCCACAATGAATGCAAATATGCAATTTTCGATAGTTGTGGTTGATGTGCATATTTTATTAATCATACTGTATATGATACTGTGTCAAACCAAGAGTTATACAAACTTACTAAGGTAATAAAAGAAAGAAATAGAAATATATAAAGACTACTAATTAACAATATTTTACTAGCCGCTTTACACTGTGCTTCAATGACAAAAGCATTGAACTCTTAATCTTGCGTTTTCGGCAAGCCAACATTTCGTCAAGTAGGTGTCAATCATCTCTAAATATGGTGACTCATGTTACTCTTGATCCCAAAGAGTCTCGCACTCCATTGTGATTACGAACAAGCTGATTTGTTCCTAATGCCTCCCAGATATAACATATTCCTCAAAAGATAGACTTAAATGGACTAAAAAGTAGAGAGGTTTCCTTGAGTAGCACTATATGCATGGTGGCTACCACATTTGATATATGTAAGCAAGAGATGGTGTGAGCCTGCTTTGTTAGACACGTCGGTGTTTATTTATTTCAGTGAAATCACGCACGCTGTGGGCAACTCAATTAGGGAACATGTAAGAGAGGTGGTGGAGGATGGCAAACCTAATATACTCCTTTTCCTATTTTACTTCTAGCCTAATACAACAGCACCATTCTAAGTTTGGGTTGTTAATGTTGCATATGTGTATTAAATTGGATTCAACAGACACTCTGAATCCTTCTACAAAAGAGAGATAATTGTTGGAAAAAAGATATAGATACACTTATATATATGCTTATATTATATAAAAAAATGCACACCGTGAGAAGGAATTCGGATTGTGTCCCACAAAAGTTTTGCATTTCTTTGTCAAAACAATTAAAGATAATAATTTTGACAAAGCCAATAACAGCTTGACTCATGCTAATTCATCTGTACGGAAACGAACTTCACATGGAGTTTTCCAAGAAATAACCGATGAGAAAATCAAGCCATGAATAAAAAAAGAGTTCTTAACAAAGAAATCAAACTCTGTGGTCATGGATGCAAACTTAGCGGCGCCTGGGTCAATTTCTTCTACTCTCTTGTCACCAACGGACACCTAAGAATATTAGCAACGCGAAGATTAGTGTAATCCAACGGGGGCCACCACCCTAGGTATGGACAAATTTGTGAAGAATTTTTTTTTGGGTAGAGCTTAGATGGGAACTTTTTACTGTACTTTTTGACGTGCGGAGGAGATGACGGAGGGTACAACTAGATTACAAT